>VYZW01023713.1:14313-33731 GCA_013401315.1 Balaeniceps rex
GTATAGCAAATTCCAGTTATGTTAGATCTATCCCACATTGACTTGGTATCAAGTCCTGAAATAATTCAATATGTTTGGGATGTATCAGATTCACTCTTTATGCATAGCAATGTTCTGTGTATGGGCCATGCCCATTTCCCAGGATTGTAGTTGTGCTGTAGCCCAGACAGCCAGAAACTCAGTAGAACACTGCTAAAAGAGGCAGGCCTGTGACTAGTATTTTGTACAGGGGCAAGACAAGACGATATCATACTATCTTTCTCTCTTCTCCCTTACCACCATCCACCAATATGTGTGGTTCATGGCAATTTTGAAAGACGTAGTAAAAATCTTTGTTTAAGCTTTGTCTGAAAATCACAGTCACCACTTCATCACTCGTAACTGTCTGTTCCTCCCTGGAGTGGAGTGGTGCAAGACAGCTTTTGTCTAGTATAAACCTGAACAATTCTGCTATAGTAAATATTCAAACCATAACTATTCTTTCAACAGCTCCTAAAAGCTTCATTTTACTGTTTTGTGTCTTGCNCTTGGATATGGGGAGGAAATTCTGTCCTCTAGAATATGATTCTGTGCTGCTACTTTAAATTCCAAAGAGTAGGTAGTGATTATAAATCATTTTGGGGTTGTGCCTTCTCAATAATTAAGTAAACATGCCTAATTGACATTATAACCAAGAGTGCCATAAATATTAATCCCTAGGAAAGGGGGAACACAGGGACTCCAAATAACTTGTCTATGATCTCATAGCAATTAAAAAAAAGATTCCAGAGTAGAACTGGTATTTTGGCTTACAGGTCACTGACACTATTGCATCCCAGCCTAGAGGAGAAGTCTTATTATCTAGATCCCATGTTGTCAAGTCAAGTCTGAAAACAAGTCCTGAGTGTTGCAGTGGACAATGGAAGTCAGGTTAGCAATACATTTAACTTGAGTTAGATGACAACATGCCTAATTGCAGCAACACCTAAGTTCATGGCTGATAATTATAGTAATAAAAAAGCTGCAGAATACATTGAATGGCCAGTACCCAGTATACACCTGTTCCAAAAACACCAGTTTATGGCAGATCACCCAAAGGCACATTCTGGTGAACATTATCTCCATTCTGAAATTTAACCTTTAGTCCCTGGCCATGTAACCCAGGTGTGTTTCAGGAAACTGCACCTTTTCTGGATCTTAGAAATCATAATGTTTTTTAACAGGCCATTACAGGAATGCTTTCTCTGAGTAAGTAAACAGTTAACAGATGAGGCTGCAATCTAATCAGCTAGATGATGAGGTCAAGACCCTCACTCTAGTTAACCTGTGCAAATTTAGACCAGGTCTCTGCCCTTCAATACAGAAAGAATGCTACTACCTGTTACTTGCAGAAGGTCACAGATGTATTTTCTAAGAATGTAAGATGCCCACTGCAGGTTATACCAAAGCCCCAGCTAAGCACCCCTTCTGTCAATGCAAATGCCCCAGGAGAAAAATACAAATCGGTGCAAATGCATAGTGATAGTCCCTGAATGCATTCCATATAACCAGTGAGCTGAAACCCAGGGAGTCCTGGGTGACAGAAGCAGGATATTCCATGGTGTACATAAAAGGCCATGGATCCTTTTCTGTGAAACCGCCCAACCCCTTTTTGAATCCTTTAGCACTGGAAAAGTTTTGTGGCAAGGAGTTCCACAAGTCCTTTGAGCATGGTGTATGGACATGTTTTCTTTAGTTTATTTTGTATCTGCTAGTTTATTTGATGCCCTCTTGCTCTTGGACTAGAAAAAGCAGTGAAAAATATTTCCTTTCCCCTTCTCTGCATCAGTCATGGTTTTATTATCTGAGAACCAGCCAGTCAGAGCATGAAATTAAACAAGACATTAAACCCTAAACACTTCAAACTTCAGTAATACTTTAAGTTACTTGCAACTTACATCAGATTTGGATAATTTTGTTTGGATTTACATAATTTGTTTTCAGCCTCACCTAACGTAACAATTTTATATAGTCTAGCTAAATTTCCAAGTGCAAATCAAGAATTAAAAATATTGCTTTAAAAGTGAAGTTTTAAAATGGACTGTAAAATTTCTAGCACACAGCAAAAAATATTGAAAAGACAGTTTGCTTTTACTCTATAAATACATCTGACAAGTTTTCTGATACTCCTCTAGAAGATTGACATTTGAGTCAAATGGAGAAACCTAGAAAACATTTATACAAAAAGTGAAAGTAATAAAAGACAGACGTGAGTTGATAAGAATGAAAACATTTTAAGCCACCCTTAACTACCTAACCTTTTAACCAGTGCTTTTTTAATGATGATTTGGGAAAAATATACTTAAGCAGATGGTGTCATTAACTGAAGACGTAAATCTTCATAAAACTAATAATGAAGCCTGACATTTTCCTACAAGGTTAAAACAATGTTACATCACTGTTTGTCCACTTCTGTGAAGGAAAATACATTTAAGAAGAATTTGCTGAACACTAGAAGCCACTTAATTGAGATTACCCAGAGAATGACTTATCATTTTGATTATCAAGCTCTTCAGGTCTGCAGTCAAGTAGCAGCAGCAGCAACTTTTTTCTAGACCAATGGAGCTTTAAAAACTCTGTAGTTAGTATTTGGGTGCTTTTTGCTCTCTGTCAGCCCTTGCAGTGCTTTGCAGCTTTTCAAGAGTTTACTCAGATCACTTGTGAGCATCACGTTTTGGAAGCATTTAGGAAATACCACAGCAAGATGTTCAGTTTGCAGGAAGTCTAAAGTAGATGAGAAAGCTTGTTTGGTGTTCGGTGGGAAAGATGGCATTTTGACTAGTGCATAAGGGGCATTTGCCACACAGGGTCAATATTACATGTTGACTTCCATTAAGCTACTTTTGTAGTAAAAGTGTCATTTAAGGCCAGATGGTGGCATGCTTATGTTTCTAGGTAATGCTACGTAACAGTATGTAAGGTGAGAGGGCAAGATCTCTTTCCCTTATTGCAACGTCCCATGTCTTGTTTTGGTTCCAGTCAGAAGGCACAGAGCACACCTGACCATGACTGCAGCTAATACTCTCTTTTGATTTTATCTTTACTTGTGAACTATATACTGTAGAGGTTAATTAAAGTTTACTTTTTATTTTCCTGTATTTTCTGCATAATTTTCTGGACCTTTAATGCAATATTAGTTGAGTCAATATATTCCAAATGTGCCACTCTGTGTAACTTTCTGTGCCATTTTTTTATCCTATGGTAGCATTTCGTTATGTTAGCCAGTAAAATGGGATCTTTTGATATAGCAACACTGATTGTGGAAATTTTTTTCTGAGTTCAAATATTGTAATTTGCTGGTAATCTATGTGCAGTAAAAGTGATCAGTAAAAAAGACAATTCAGCAGAAGGTACTTCAACAACAGATTGAAATATGTTTCACACATTCACTGTTATTTAAATTCATGGTTGCTAACTGTTTTACAAGGTGCAGCAATTTTGTCTTGTCAGAAATTTAATTCTCTAGAATACTGAGCTTTCAAAATTTCTTTATGTACCTGGAAAATTAAAAATATTTAATCTAAAATCTGAATTACTAGTATGAATCAGTCACACTGGATGCAAATCACAATTCCATGTAATATTACAGTGGGGCAGTTTCTGTTTTACTCAAGCTTCTGGCTCATTAACCTCAGACTAATATTAAAACTGAGATCTAAATCCATTTAATCTATGATGTAAAGAACAATATTTCTCTCTCTTTATTGCTTCTCCTGTCTTTAGAATGTCTTCTATTTTTAACATCTTCTAAAATGTTACACAGTTATTACTATTTTTCCCTTTGCAGAAATTATTACTCTCTTGCATTCACTTTAAGTTTGGGGAAATTTTTTGTTTATCAGCCTGCAAAACATCACTTTCATTGAATAGTTGTCCAGATTATTTTGGCAGGAGTTTACCTATTTTCTAGCAAAACTAATATCCACCATGTGAAACAAGTCTGACCACAGAATTTATACATGCCACTGTATCCTTTTCAGTTTATGACTGTAGCTCATTTCGTTTCTCTCTAGATGTAATCCATCTTCCCATTTGTAACTGACTTGACATGGTTCTCTAATTTTACCTGTTCCACATTATTTGTTGTTATAAATGCCCATTAATTCTTCTGGTATCAGTGTATGATTGGGTTTATTGTTTCTTTGCTGGCACTTGCTAAAAAATGCTTTGATACTCTAATTCCATTATCTTTTATATTCAAGTTATTCTGAGTCAAAATCATCTTCTCAATAATACTGTGGAAAAAAATGTGCCACCATCTTTGCACTGCCCATGTGTTGTCTACCCTGTCTTGAGAGTCTCTTCTTGGTTCCTTTTCTGTAGTCTGTCTTTCAAGATAGATTTTTGTAGGCAGCTACACTATAACAGTAGATCAATAAATAGGACAGTACAATTTTTTCCCAAGAATATCTTGAACAGCTTGATTAACTTATTCCTTCACTGCCAGCTAGTGTCCAGGATGGCAGAATACATCATTCCTCCTGCATCATTCCTCCTGTCTTCACCATCTGAATAATTAGGTGGTTGAAATATAAAATATTAAAGGAACTTGGATCTCACTACCACCCATTTTCTGGTCTTCACTTGTCTTTGAAGGTATATGCCTAATTGCTGAGGTGGAACCAAACCTCTTTGAGTGTCCAGTGTGAATGTTTTAAGTTTCTCTCAATACATATCAGTGTTCAAAATGCGTTCTTCTTAGAAACATAGATGATTTGCTGACAAACTTGTTCTTGGAGGGTTTTTTCAGCTGGTTTATCTTGTGGGTACTGTTGACCTTATGTAATATTAAACTTTAGAATTTAATTTTGGGATCCTATCACTACTACTCACATTTTGAGCTACAGCAGTTAAACAATATAATAACAGACAAGTAGAATGTCCCTATGCTTGAAGTTTGAGAGCATTTCCCTGGCATTTTTGTGGCATTTCAACAATCTTCTGGTTTTTTTTCAGTAGGGGGCACAGGGGGAAAAAAAGGAAAGGGTATTTTTTTATTTTTGTTGTTGAAAAATGTTTTTAACACACTTGGGTGATTGGTCTTGTATGCTACTGAGTTTCATAGGAAACTTTGTTACTGATGATATATGTTCCATATTTTGATTGATACTGCAATTTTGATTAACTTCAATTTCTATGATTCTGATTCCCAGACTCTCATGGGAAGGGAAAGAAAGAATGAAATAGAAGCACTGAGATGACTCTTCAAGGACTTTTTCAGACCACCTGGAAAATTCTTCCCATGCCTAGGTTTGCTGCTTAGCATTGGCAAAAATTAAGCTATTTAATTTTATATCATAGCATATCAAGTATGCACCTAGCTTTCAACACCTCTTCTTATATGTACAACCCTCTTCCTGTACGGCTATTATATACTACAAAATGTGTGCATGGCATCTTGTGTTTTTCTGATATGGGGGTCGTTTATGACTCTTCTGCATCCTTTTCCAGGTGTAAGTGATAGTGTTGGATAATGATGGTTTGGTGTGCTCATGTGACTTTCTCCTCTCAGGAAGTTAATGAGTTCCTTTGCCAGGATAGACTGCAGACACTCACTTAGATAAGTAATATAGCAAAGCATAAAAACAAGGTTTCATCTCAAAGGATCTTTATTTTTCTCTAATAATTTATTGTGATAGAAGGCTTTTAAAATTGTCTTAATTTTAGTAATGAATAATGGATGGTGTAATTACATAGAAATAGCATTTAATTATGCTTTTTTTCTTTGCACAATATGACCTACTAGCTACAGTTATTGAGGCTCATTAAACTGCAATAGACAATAGCACTCAAACAGTGTGTCTTGGTCATGCCAGAAACCTTTTGTACTATTCTGTACTGCTTGACATTGTTTTATTGTGTTTGAGTGACTGCAATGAAATATGAACTCTACTGTAGCTAAATTAAAAATGCAAAACTAATTAATATTTGAAATAAATCTCACTTCATAATCCTAGCATTTTTCCTGAATGCTAGCACTTTATGCTCTTTCAGTAAAACTTTCTAGTGTATTGAACTAAAAGGAATAATTATTTATTAATGGAAAAGCATACAGAATGTTAAACACATTTAGCTAATTCTACTCATGAGCCATAAACTACCCTTTGTCTCAAATTAACACAATCCTTGAAAAATGTATAGGATAGCAAACAGTTAATGAAATCTGAAAATGTGATTATGTAAATGAAGGACTGTCCATTCAGAATGACAGGTATCAAATTTGGAAAATGAAGAGGAATTTTTTGTAGACGGAACAACCATATGGATGAGTAATTGGTTGGATGGTTGCATCTAGAGGGTAGTGGTCAACAGCTCAATGTCCAGATGGAGATCAGTGACAAGTGGTGTCCCTCAGGGGTCCGTATTGGGACCAGTACTGTTTAATATCTTTATCAATGACATAGACAGTGGGATCGAGTACACCCTCAACAAGTTTGCAGACGACACCAAACTGTGTGGTGCAGTTGACATGCCTGAGGGATGGGATGTCATCCAAAGGGACCTGGACAGGCTGGAGAGGTGGACCTGTGCGAACCTCATGAGGTTCAACAAGGCCAAGTGCAAGGTCCTGCACCTGGGTTGGGGCAACCCCTGGTATCAATACAGGCTGGGAGATGAAGGGATTGAGAGCAGCCCTGTGGAGAAGGGCTTGTGGGTATTGGTAGATGAAAAGCTGGACATGAGCTGGCAATGTGCACTTGCAGGCCTGAAAGGCAGCCATATCCTGGGCCGCTTCAAAAGAAGCATGACCAGCAGGTCGAGGGAGATGATTCTGCCCCTCTACTCTGCTCTGGTGAGACCCCACCTAGAGTACTGCATCCATCTGGAGTCCTCTACCTGTTGGAGCGGGTCCAGAGGAGGCCCACAAAAATTATCAGAGAGATGGAACACCTCTCCTATAAGGAAAGGCTGAGAGAGTTGGGGCTGTTCAGCCTGGAGAAGAGAAGGCTCTGGGAAAACCTTATTGCTGCCTTTCAATTCTTAAAGGGGGCTTATAAGAAAGATGGGGACAGACCAGTAGTAGGGCCTGTTGCAATAGGACAAGGGGTAATGGTTTCAAACTAAAAAAGGGTAGATTTAGACTAGTGTCGTGGTTTAGCCCCACTCGGCAACTAAGCACCACGCAGCCGCTCGCTCACCCTCCCCCTCCCCGGTGGGATGGGGGAGAGAATCGGAAGGGCAAGAGTAAGAAAACCCATGGGTTGAGATAAGAACAGTTTAATAATTGAAATAAAATAATAATAATAGTAATAATAATAATGATAATAATAATAATAATAATTGTAATGAAAAGGAGAACGAGAGAGACAAACAAAACCCAGGGAAAAGAAAACAAGTGATGCAACCGCTCACCACCCGCCGACCGACACCCAGCCAGTCCCCGAGCAGCGATCGCTGCCCCCCGGCTAACTCCCCTCGGTTTATATACTGAGCATGACGTCATATGGTATGGAATAGCCCTTTGGTCGATTTGGATCAACTATCTTGGGCCGTGCCCCCTCCCAACTTCTTGTGCACCTGGCAGAGCATGGGAAGCTGAAAAAGAAAGTCCTTGACTAGTCTAAGCATTACTTAGCAACAACTAAAACATCAGTGTGTTATCAGCATTCTTCTCATGCTAAATCCAAAACACAGCACTATGCTAGCTACTAGGAAGAAAAGTAACTCTAACTCAGCTGAAACCAGGACAACTAGATATATATAAGGAAGAATTTTTTTACAATGAAGGTGGTTAAGCACTGGAACAGGTTGCCCAGAGAGGTGGTAGATGCCCCATCCCTGGAAACATTCAAGGTCAGGCTGTACGGAGCTGTAGCTGATCTAGTTGAAGATGTCCCTGCTCATTGCAGGGCAGGTTGGACTAGATGACCTTTAAAGGTGTCTTCCAACCCAAACTATTCTATGATTCTATAATTCTACGATATGAAGTAAAAGAATGAGTAGGGAACCTTCTTGTATTGGTAAATAAGAATTCATTCATTCATATCAGTGAAAGTGCTGAAGGACTGATGAAAAAATAAAAAACTTTCCAGTGAACTGAGGACCTGAAATATAATAAATGGCAAAACTATAGAAAGTCAATGCCAATGAAGTGCTATGAGTAATACTCTTCACTGTCTGCCTGAGAGAATCTGATTTGATTTCTGGATTTTTTCTTTTTCCACCAAGTAACTGCAGGATTCTAGCCAACATCCCCTTTCGCTAAAATAAGCCTATGTCTTTGGATGTTGTCCAGCCTTTGCTGAAAGCATAGTGACTGCTTTATTTTTCCATACAGTTGGTGCCCCTTCAGTATTTAACCCATACTTGGTAAAACACATCTGAGTACCATGAGTGTGAAAAGAGCTACTGAGGAACCAATCTATTCCCCTTCAGTTTCTTAAGGGAAAGGATGCTGGAAAAAGAAGTATAATTCCAGGGTGTGAATACTCAATGAAATTCACTCCAGGAAATCACAATCTGACTTTAATGAGAGCAGGAAAAGTCAAGTATAGCCTCCATAATGAACAGTAAGCTACAAAGCTGTGAGGTTGCTATCACAAAACTGTGTTTGTACCCTACAGCTGAGCTAGTTTGCCAAGCTTCATAAGTTTTTATTTACTGTGAGTACAAAGTAGCTAATACACAACTACAATACAAGTAAGATTATACTGTCCTTAACACTTCATCTCACTCCATCTCTTTAAGAGCCTGATACTGCAATCTCAGCTCAGAGAAACATCCTTTTTAACTGTGGCTAGCACCATCCTTTGCAGTGGATGTCAAACAGATGAGGAACAATTATTTCTGTGAGTAGAGTACACAAAGGTTTAAATACCTCATTGAGAAGCTGTTGCTCAAACTGAGCTGAAAAGGCATAGAAATATTTAAATGTAACCATTTAAATATGTAAAACACACTTACACAGAGGTAGAAGAATCAACTTAGAGAAAATCTTTACCAGGTCTTGGAGCCTTACTGAGTAGCTTAACCTCCTTAAGGATGAGCCATCTCCTTGAAGTGAAATAAACCAGTGACTACAAATATGCAGGGGTCTGAAGTATTTCAGCTATATTATTCCAGTCTTGTTTTACATATACCAGACTCTTTATGTATTATGCAATAAGCAAGAATTGCCAAACTGAACTGTAATTTGATTAGAGTATCTGTTAAGTTTTTATTTAATTTCTATTTGAAAAGTGTAAAAAAATGTGTAAGTATCTTGGAATCTAATCTTCAGATTAGACAATGGCAGACTGATTTCTTTCATTTGCCACCTGAATTTTTGTTATTACATACCACGGTAGTGCTGGGGGTAAAACAGACTATTTAGTAGAAAATGCCATTTATGCTAATATGAAACAGTGGCTTAGAGTTGCTGCCTCTAGCACTGCATGCAGATGTCTTGAGAACTGCTGTTCTCCAATATGTTGCTGAGGATATGAAGGTTGAACAAGGGTAAGGATTTCCTCCATTTCC
This sequence comes from Balaeniceps rex, assembly GCA_013401315.1. Classification (NCBI taxonomy): domain Eukaryota; kingdom Metazoa; phylum Chordata; class Aves; order Pelecaniformes; family Balaenicipitidae; genus Balaeniceps; species Balaeniceps rex. Next base: position 23,791 of record VYZW01023713.1, read on the forward strand.
ACAAATTTACAGGTATTGAATCAGAATTTTTTTTTATGTCTTCAATATGTTTTCCTTGAGAAATAATGGTTTAAAAGAGTAAGATAGTTGTACTTCCTGGTTAATTTTAGGAAAAAGCACTTTAATAAGCCTGGGAGAATCTCTGATCTGATTATATTTTCATTTGAAGAGCAAAAAACAAAAGTCACTTGTACAAATATTTGGCAGTGATATTAGCTAAGATCATTAGGAGTTTTAAAATCCTGAAGAATTCTTGAAGCTTGGCAAGCTGCCAATGTGACTTTCCAAACTCACAAGCCTCATGCAGGTTATGTAAGACAAGATACAGACAGAAGACTAGATAATTCCAGCTGTTTCACACAATTTACTCATACAGTATTCAACTATACTGTACAATACACAGTAACTATTTGCTATGCATTTAGTATGCTGCAGGTGCTTTAGTGCTCAACCATAACCTTCAAGTAATGACAGATATGATGCAATCCGGGATGCAGCAGCTGCTAATGAGTATTAATACTGCATAGGAAAAGCAATTGTTTTTCTTGGCCTGTCAGGCTGACTTTGATTAGAGAAACATAGCAGAAATATTCAATTAAAAAGTTCTTTCAGAAAAATGGCCTGTGCACCTTATTCTTTGAGTATTTCTAGTGGACCTGTATAATTTCCTGTCAGACTTGCCTATGCCTGTTGAGTGTTAGCTTTTGTCTTGTTTTCTTTAAGTATTTTTCTTTTGCAGGCTTTTTAAAAAACTGAATTAATGTGTCATCACAATCATTGCTGAATGAATAACACAGCCACACCAAAAGAACCACAGCAGAAGGTAAGGAGACTGCACTAGTAGCTATTGCAGGGATCTATGTATTTTCAATCAAATTAGTCTTGTCTATATAGTGTGTACTTGTCTTTCAATTTTGTGTATTTTTATAAGCAGTGGATGAAAAGCCTTGTTTTATTTAAGGTATAGTAATGATGACATATAAATCTCTGCTTCTCTCATCAAACCTTCACTATATGACTGGATTGCATTTCCTATAAAGTGAGAAGCTCTTTTCTAAGGGTCTAAGACATGACTGACCTTAGGAGCCCAGACTCCTAGTCCAGACACAGCAGCTGCTCTCAGGCACGTAAAGCAGTCCTTTGCCAGCCCCTGCTTGCCAGCTCACTTGGGAAAAGATTTGAAAGCACAAGTCCAGAGCAACAATACTTCAGCAATTTTGGTTATCAGGCCTTGTGAGTCTATGGGGAACCTGTCATCTCCTCAGATGTTTTTTAGACATTTAACTCACAGGTCAGTGTCTTGGTTACAGGAAGGTTTTGGGTCAGAGACAAAACTCAGATCCTTCCTGTTTCCATGTAGGCTATATTTAGCACATTTCTCTTCAAATGTTAACGAGAGATAAAGACAAGTAGCTGCCATCTGGGCTGTGTGATCCCTCACTGTAGTTTGGCCCTCCTTTGAAAATGCCCTTATTAGGGGAAACACAGCAAGTGGGCAAAGAACACAGATATTCCTCCTTCACCCTTGGGGTGAAGCCCCTCTAGGCTAGAACTCCATTCATTGACAGGCTGGCTCTGAACTCACCTACTTAACTTGTAAACTGAAGACATGAGTTTGTAGAAGTGCATGCTTTAATCAAGTTGTACAAATAATTGACTATTTTCCTTCCCACCTGTCATCCCTGGAATGAATGACTAGTGCATGCTAGAATTAGAGGAATGAGCACAAGCATGAGAGTGCATCACTGTGTATTTCCAATGGGTAGCACATGTATTTATTGAACTACTTAGTTTCTTTTGTTAGTCTCTGATTTGTTTTTTCCCTAGTATTTACCTTCTCATATCTGTCTTACTTTTAATTGTGATAATATTGCAATAATCTCTATGGAGAAGTATGATTTTTACAAGACAATAGACAGCAACTGTCAAAATGGAAATGGCTTCCATTTGTGGTATTCTGAAAAAAATCCTCTGCCAGTTAGCATGGCTACTCCTTTTTGACTCTGATTTTTGTATAACGTGTATATAACTTGTTTATTTCCTAAATAATATCTTTATCAAAATTGCATGAATTGTGGAAAAGTTTGGATATATTTTGTTCAGCTTTGCTAGCTTTGCTGAGCGTGATGGGGTGAAAGACGTTAATTTCAGCAGAGATCAGCTGATGTACATTGTTTGTTATTCCTGGAGAAATTTGGTCTTGTGCCTAAGTCCTTTCAAAGTACAAAGCATGATAAGTGATAGTAAAAAACATCTTGTTCCCTGTGAATTTGTGTCAGTAGATCTACTCTTTTGTTTCACAGCAGCCTATGTCTTCCTGTTAAATATTTTTCTGATTCCTTTACTTATCAGTCTTCTCAGTCAAGGAAAAAAATCTAAAAAAATTAACAAAGTGTTCATACCTGTATTGTGTAGGTACCCCCATATTCAACTTATATGGAGAACAACCTTGTTCAAAGCACTGCAATATATATATACCATTGTGCATGTGGGATGGGCAAAACTAAGTGAAGTTTCTCACTTCTTTAGCTTCTTTTGTAATTTAAGAGTGCCAAATAGAACTCAGATTTTTGGACACCAATTGTTCATATCCTTTTCTAGCCAGTATGGTATAAAATTGAATAATGTTCTTTTTCATTTTTCAGTTACCAAAAGGCTTAGTTACCGGTAGGAGGGGAAAGTAGTAACTTAGAGTGAATCCTTTAGATAGGGGTATATCCTAAAGGGCCATAAAAATTGGAGACTTGATGTCTTGCTGTGAAAAGGTGCCAGGACATTTTCTCTGAAAACTTTGTTCAGTACAAAGTCCAAATTCTTGTATTAAAAAAAAAAAAAAGCTGCCCTTCCTTAAAGCTTTTAAACACAGCTGTCTGTCATGAGATTCCTTTGCTGCTAAAATCAGAATCACTTTGAGCCTGAACAGATACCCAGGATGCTCTTTCTCTCAAATGGTCTCTGTAGAGTCCTTAACTGTAGATCGACATTTCTGAATTTTTATACAAGCTTTAAAGGGAGTATTGAAAGGAAATTCTCTGTTTCCTAGAGCTAGTCATGGGCTGTTACATTTGGAGAGATTTACAAAGTAGTTTCCTTACTGTTTTGTTGGTGTTATTACCTGAAGGACCTGTTGGGCTTAAGTTGATGTAACTCATTCTTTCCCACCTGTCCACACTACTAGACAGGGATAATATCCCCAAATTCTTTGCAAATATGAAAAGAACTCCCAGTGCTAGAAAGACTGCTGGAGAGAGCAAGCAGAGCAGATACAGGTCACCAAAAATGAAGGGAATGCTGATAATAAATGAGGAGTGTGATGGAATAGGAGGGAGTGCTCTTCATATGTTTGAAGGACTTTCTCGAATCAAGGTCAAACCTCATTAGGCATAGAAGCGCAAATTTTGATTTAAAGTGTCATCCTCATTTTGCCTTTGGTCTGATAATTTCAGGCAAGAAACCTGAACAAAGAGAATAGGACAAAACACTTATTTTAGATTTTTCAAGAATTCCAAAAGTCCTTATGCTCCTAATTCTTTGTTCATTCATGGTCTCATGAACCGGGTTGCCAAGAGATTTATTTTCTCTTCCAGCCCCAAGAAATAAACCCTCATTCTTGTCATTTTCTTTGATGTTCTTTGAATGCTAGCATTCCAAAATGTTAATCTAGTAGCATCTTACATCTTTCCTTATTGGTTCTTACAATCGATTTCTGTAAAATATTTATGTAGGAAATCCATAGGGTGTATACTGCCAGCTTCTGAAATCACACATCTGCCTTCAGGTTTCTGTTAGCAACAGAAATCACTGAGGAAGTTATACAGAATTAAAAACAAAAACCTATGTTAATGAAAATTTAAAATAGGATTCTGGTTCTTGAGTACACACAAGTTAATTCAAAGATTCAAGCTCATTGACAGCACTTTGTAAACCTTTACTACTGTACTCCCTGATTATTAGTGTTAAATTTTAGAAATGAACCTGAATGAAAGCATTGCTAAAACATTCTGTCTATAATTTATGGTAGTTGGGGTTTTGCATGGGTTTGGGGTTGGGTTTTGTGGTTTTTGTATTGGTTTGGTTTGGGGTTTTTTTTTTGGTGTTGGGGTGGGTTTTTTTTGGTTTTGTTGTTTCCTTTTTTTTAATGGCCTAAAATCTAACTGAGTACAGATATAGGCAACTTTGTATTTATGGTGTGCTGAACTAAAAGTCTATATCCAGACATTCTGAATTTCAATCTTTTGCATACTTAGAGCTCTGGGTGTGAATGTAACTGCTTGGGCTGATTTCTATGGCATTGGAATTTGTGAACTAGTAGAAGTATTTAAATTCTTTTTTCTCTTGCATTTTCTTCCCACTTTTCCATCCACCTCTCCCAGTGGAAGCAGAAAGAAGGAAGTGTAGAAAAATAAGACAATACACTTGTCAGTACCTGTATTTGATGGGGTTTTGCACAGTTTAAACTTTTAGATGAGTGATCACAATCCTAAACTGAAATCTATGTGAAAAGGGAACTGCAGTGAAATATTACATTACAAATAGGAAGAAATAAGGTAAAATTGTTTACAATTTTATGAGCATGTAGTCTGCTTCGTGATGTGATACTTACTACTGATCTCCAGTAAGATCCATAGGAGAAAAAGTATTTTATTTCCTCACAAGAGGCAGTATTAACAGGGCAATACCCTAATAAAGGAACAATACTCTGTGCTTGTTGTTAAAGGAGCAAGAGAAAAGCTGATGTGTCTTGCTGTATCGCCACAAATGAAATCTTTGTAAAGAATTAAATTTGATCATTAAGAGAAATTACCTTTGGGATAAGATCAGAGAAGTACAAAGCATTTAACTTGTGCTTTGAATACAAACAGAAATTAGTCAGTTGATGTCTGTTCATACGGGAAGCTTGGTGCTGACATTTTTGTTCTGTGTGACAAATACAGCTGCAGATAAATAACCTTGATTTCCAGAGTTAACTTGAGTGCTTTTCAGCAGACTAAACTGTAACTAAAGAAAAGCAAAACGAAGTGCGGATCACATCTTTCTGTTGAGTTATAGTGATTGATCTGAATAATCACTACCACTGTTTCATTTTCACTGAAAATTTCTGAAAGTACAACACACATGCATGCATACACACAAGAAGGTGGTTTATCTACTTGTCAAATTGTTTAAGCCACTGGTTATCAAGGGACCCGATCAAATGTAATGAAGAAAGAAATCTCATTAGTTACAACAGACAAACAGATACACACACAGGGATGACTAAGAGGGAAATGCTTTTGTCTGAGATTTCAGGAAGTCCTTTAAAAAATATTTATTTATTTACTTATCTTTTCCCACAAAGAAGGACATAGAGATTCACTGTGGTGTTCCCAGGCTCAAATTTCCATTCTACCTGAGCCACACACAGAACTTCAGATCTGTTCTCCCAAATTCCAACAAATGCTCTAACTTCTGTTGGGGCTATTCTGCTTGAATATGTGTAAATAATTACTTCTAACAAATGGGTAAAAGTCACGTCTCCTGGTCAAATGTATTCAGTGTAATGAATCAGCAATACACCACTTCTGAGTCTTGCCTTGTCAGCTTCCCTTAATTCTGTCCTGGAAGTACATGAAAGAACAATTTATTCTCCTATTAGCTACATTGTTGACCTTTGCTAAGTGAGCTCACAAGATACTTAATATCAACCATGGTGATAATTTTTTCAGCCTTGATTTACCCTCTGGGTAGATCAGTGAAACACTCACATTGCTGAACATATTTTCAGTGAACAACTTCTATTTATAATCAGTCTGGATATACTTTGAACCAGGTTCTTGAAAAAGATAACAAACAGTGGTTACTTCATGAGCCATCCAGTCTCTTCACAAAAGGGTATGCAAAGATGTTCCGAAGTTACTGTGGATTAGTCATTCAAGTGGACTAATTAACTTACATTAAATCTCTGTGTGGTGATGCTTAATCAGAATTACAGGATTTCAGTTTAGTTTGGTTTAATGTATTTTGAAGTGAATTGCACCAAATTAATTATTCCATTTAAATTTTGAATGAACATCCTCATATAAGTACTAGATGGGGTTAAGCAATCTACTTTAAACTCACACGTTTACTTAACTGTCCTGGTTTCAGCTGGGATAGAGTTATTTTTCTTCCTAGTAGCTGGTATAGTGCTGTGTTTTGGATTAGGATGAGAATAATGTTGACAACACACTGATGTTTTAGTCATTGCTAAATAGTGTTTACCCTAGTCAAGGACTTTTCAGCTTCCCATGCTCTGCCAGGTGCGTGAGAAGCTGGGAGAGGGCACAGCCAGGACAGCTGACCCAAACTGACCAAAGGGCTATTCCATACCATATGATGTCATGCTCAGTATATAAACTGGGGGGAGTTGGCTGTGGGGCAGCAATCGCTGCTCGGGGACTGGCTGGGCATCGGTCAGCGCGTGGCGAGCGGTTGCATTGTGCATCACTTGTTTTGTATATTCTTTTACCATTATTATTATTATTATTACTTTATCTTCCTCTGCTGTCCTATTAAACTGCCTTTATCTCAACCCACGGGTTTTACTTTTTTTTTCCCGGTTCTCTCCCCCATCCCACTGCAGGGTGGAAGGGTGAGTGAGCGACTGTATAGTGCTTAGTTGCCAACTGGGGTTAAACTGTGACCTTAGCCTAATTAACTTTTTGACCATGCCCATGTACCTTCAGTCAGTTTCAGCATTTATACAGGCACAAGGAAATTTAATCCCCATTCTTTTACCTTTTTTCAGGCCCATATTTTAGAATGACTAGAGAATGTAGAAATACTTTTTTTCTGAAAATACTTTCTCCCTCTGACTGCTTGATTAAATCAGATCAAAGATTTCACAAATTTCACAAATTAAGAATTACAGTAATGGTGTCTTAGATGCTTGATCTTAAAATAACGAAAGAAATATACTTCTTTCTTAGGTAAGTAGCATTCACCAAAGTTGACACTCAAGGGAAAAAAAAACCTTCTTAATAGTTTCTGTTCTCTTTGGAAAAAAATAAAGTGTAGAATCTTCTCTCCTAGTAATTCTCCCTTAGCCAAAACCAGTTCTGAGTCAGGGAAATTAAATCAATTTAATTTATTGCCAATTAGAAAACTTTTCATTATTGATTCTTGTGTTGAAAAATAAAAACAAAACAAATAAACACTTAGGGAAAACATCTCAGTTTCCATCTGGACACATCTCCTCCCCCCTTCCTGGTCTCCAGTTCCCTCACTGCAGGTTACACTCAATCCCTTTGGGGAGGTGATGGGAGGCACAGGAGACGGGGGTCTGCATTGTGGTTCCTACTCAGCTGCTCTAGTGTGGGTTCCTCCACTGGCTGCAGTGTCTTTGTGGTCATGCCTCTGCCTGGGTCTCCCCTCTGTCCCTGCTCAGGTGTGTCTCTTGCTCCTGCCCTGCTTGGGGCAGTTAGCTTTGCTTTGATGTTTTTCCTGCTTTACCATCCCTTTTGCCCTGGCATATTTCTTGCTTCTCTCTTGTGTCTTTGCACAGTGTCCCTCCTCTGACAATGTTTTCTTGTTGTTTTCTATCGGTACTTAAATGTCTTCACAGAGGCACCATAAACTGATCACTTTGCTTCAGTTTTGGCATGCAGTGCATCTATGCTCTGTTGTGGAGATGGCTGGAAGCAGCTGTGTCTGGCACAGGGCAGCAGCTGGCCTCCTACACAGGTTCTCTCTGCTCCTCCTTCTCTACCAAAACCCTGACAGTTATGTCCAATACAGTAATGGGCTCCTAAATTTCTTCTTTGGTTAGACTCAGACAATAAACTTGTCAAGACTTTTCCTGTGAAAGACCGTCAGAGAGGCAAAAGTGTACAGTGTACACTGTAAATAACAGATTTCTTGATCTTATTTTGCACTCTTGTATGCCTGAGGCTATTTAGCTTCTGTCAGTGACCAGTTTAATAACAATTTTTTAGAGTCTTCATCCAGATAAAACTTTCTTGGCTGCTAGCATGTTGATGTTTCCAAAGTGACACAGAAATGTCTCTTTATAAACAAAAAATAAGGCCTCACCATGTTTGAGACATTTGCTTGCAAAAATGGTATCTGCTGGGAAAACCCGATCTGTTAAGAGTGAATCATGGAATCATAGAATCATAGAATGCTTTGGGTTGGAAGGGACCTTTAGAGGTCATCTAGTCCAACCCCCCTGCAGTGAGCAGAGACATCTTCAACTAGATCAGGTTGCTCAGAGCCCTGTCCAACCTGACCCTGACTTGAAAGTGAAACTTTCATCAATTTCAATACAGAAATCAATTCAGATTTTTTTTCAGATTTGTGTTTCTCTTAGACCTTGGCAGTTTCTCCTAATCAAAACTAACAAATGTTTCCTGAGAGGATGGTCGTTGCCCACATCAGACTTTCACCATGAGTTGATAGTTAACTGGTGAACTAAATCAAGAAGAATAAAGCCAGATCAGTTCCTACATCTGATTCAGTGTCCACAAAGACAGAAATGAGTTGCTAGGCCAAAGGAAAGGCAAGGTTTATTCTTATGGAGACAATAATACCTCATGCTGTCTAATGTTTTCATGAAATTGTGGGCTACATCTTCCTGTTGGTTCTCTCTGGCATATTTTCTTTCAAATCACTTCAATTACTTCAAACTCTGTAAGGCTTCTCAAAGCAGTCCACTGACTACAGCAGGGCACTGTTTAGCTCGACATTTTCAGTGGGAAATGTATGTCTGCCCCGTCTATTCATCACCAAAGACCAGAATATTTTCTTGCAGGTTAAGAAGTTAGAAACAATAGCTCTGCTAACAAAATCTGGTCATGAACCTAGAGCAAGTCATAGGTGTGCTCGTTTTGGCTGGGATAGAGTTAATTTTCTTCATACTAGCTAGTATGGGGCTATGTTTTGGATTTTTGCTGAAAACAGTGTTGATAACAAACAGATGTTTTAGTTACTGCTGAGCAGTGCTTACACAATGCCAATGCCTTTTCTGCTTCTCACACCACCCCACCAGTGAGGAGGCTTGGGGTGCACAAGAAGCTGGGAGGGGACACAACTGGGACAGCTGGCCCCAAATGACCAAAGGGATATCCCACACCACATGACATCGTGCTCAGCATGCAAAGCTGGGGGAAGAAGAAGGAAGTGGGGGGACATTTGGAGTGATGGTATTTGTCTTCCCAAGCAACCATTATGTGTGATGGACCCCTGCTTTCCTGGAGATGGCTGAACACCTGCCTGCCAATGGGAAGTAGTGAATGAATTCCTTGTTTTGCTTTGCTTGCATGCACAGCTTTTGCTTTACCTATTAAACTGTCTTTATCTCAACCCACAAGTTTTCTCACTTCTACTCTTCTGATTCTCTCTCCCGATCCCACAGGGGTGGGGAGTGAGCAAGCGGCTGTGTGGTGCTTACTTGCTGGCTNCCTATTAAACTGTCTTTATCTCAACCCACAAGTTTTCTCACTTCTACTCTTCTGATTCTCTCTCCCGATCCCACAGGGGTGGGGAGTGAGCAAGCGGCTGTGTGGTGCTTACTTGCTGGCTGGGGTTAAACCACAGCAATAGGTAAAGTAAAAGGAGAGAAAAGATGCATTGGGAAGAATGAAACTTAGAGGGTTTCACCATAGTTCAAAACCTCAGAAGTGGAAACCAGTTCTGTGTGTGACTGGATGTAAGATTAGGACTATGCAGCCAGAGCTGAACCATTTACAACTGTTTAGTGGTGCTTGGATCCAGAATTAGCTTTTGCATCTCTTCCTTAAGTTAACTCACCTGAAATTAGCATTTTGTTATTAAAAGATGCAGGATTATAAAATTAAATTTTGACCCACCAGTCACAGAATATCTGAGTGAAATGCCAGTGCAACATGCCTTAATCTTTGCATGTCACTACTTGACAAACCTTTTAAAATATGTAACTTACTGTGGCTATTGGTTGATAAAAACAA
>VYZW01023713.1:56374-79877 GCA_013401315.1 Balaeniceps rex
TATATATTTGTAATTTATAACTTTATAATAAATATCAGATAGTTTTAATTCTTTAATGCATTTTCCCAACGTAACATTCTGCTGAAAACTGTGTTGCATTTGATTTTGCAATAGATCTTAATTTATTATACCAATTATTGATTATATATTGGTTATCAGGTTTAAAGGGTCACCCTTAACTGTGATATAAAGAGATGAGTCTTCCATCTCAAATGTGGGCCAGTCAATGTTATGTGGTACCCAAATTTAGTAGCACTTTCTTACTGTAATATTAGTGATTTGGATTAGATTGATCTATGTAAAAGAGATTTTGACTTTCACACAACATGCCCATTGTGTGGAAACTAGCTGGAAGTTATTCTTTACAAAAATGCAAGTAGCAATTTTTAAATAAGTTTTCATTATGTGGTAAGTTATAGAAGTTTTGTAAGGGGTAAGTTATCTATTTTAAAATTAATTTTAGCTTCTGTCATTTCAGTTTTCAATTTTCAATTAAGCATATTCCCCATGGTTTATCTTCCACAGTTGTCTTCAAATTCTTAGCCTGTGATTGGTGATTCAGACTATAACCTTGGGAAAGGTTTACCATGAGATTCATGTACTCTTACAGTTGTTTCTTTGAAAACCGACTATTTATCATTTTTTCTTATTCATTCTTTTTTTTTTTTATTTTGGCCAGAGAGTAGTAATCACAAAATTCCTACTGGATGACTTGGAAAGGAGAAAATATATTCAAATATTCCTGTTTAACAGTTTTCTTCCAGATTTTTCCAGTAATAAGCATGGAATTTCTTGAGCTCTTTCAGATAGCAATGTTTAATTCATAAACCAACTCACCAACATGTGAATNAAACTTTTTTGGTCATGAAACCCTATGAGTAAAAGATTTTTGAGCATTTGTATATTTATTTATTTATAAATTATATAAATTTACTACTGTACTAATGTATTTTGTACATTATAAAACACATACAAAAAATACACAGAAATTAAAAAGGATGAGATAAAGATGAAAGAAACACTATTTTAAAAAATATTTTTATTTTGTTTATTAATGGTGCAAAAAATATTTTCTTCCCACACCCCGTGAGTGCACAATCTCCCCCCATTTTGGAGACCACTGTTCTAGATAAAGCAAAGAAAACTGAGTACAGTAGGCAACCTTGCCAATTCCTGTATCGCACAACAAACACTTTTAAATTCATTCCGTTTCAGAGTGAGACTAATCAAACAAGAAGGAAAAAAAGGTAAGCATCCTGTAGAAGGTAAGTCTATTATCTCAATGAAATTATGGGGTATCATGTAAATCCAAATTGCACTTAGTAAATCCTAAGCTAATTATAAATAACTCTGCAGATAAAAAGTGTCAGATTTTTCTTCTTTCCTTGTTTAAATTGCTTTCTTCTCATATTTAAGTATTATCACCCACACTGGCTTGTAGAAGGGAAACACACTTCAATTTCCAAGAAAAGTTTGTGAGTTCTAACCCTGTTGTGTTCAGGAAAGCCTTTGTTGGAAGGGTGCAGACCCAGAATTCTCCTGCGCTTGCAAGAGAGAGGTCTGCGAATGACCAGAAAATGGATAATGAGAGAATAGATTTTATTTTAAGGGACTAAAAGGCGCCATTATCTTGATATCAAACAGGGATATATATATTATGCCTCTCAGTAGGTGTTTCATCACTAAAAGAATGGAGTATATTTCAGTTTTTCTTGTTTTAGCTTCTATCCCAGTTGAAAGAAATATTGGATAAGTCCACATTAATAAGTAAGTCAGTGCAAAAGGAGCTTATCTGAAAGGTGAAATGGTTGGTACTGAGATCTCCATGCCTTCTCTGTATCTATTTTAAGGGGTATTTATTTAGCACTAGTTTTACTCTGTTCCTGTGGACTGCATGCCCTTTAGAAGTTGGAAAACAGATTCTGCTCCTGGAACACATCTCTCAGCTTAGTTTCATCCATAAGTAAAACAGCTCACACACTCAAACACTGCTCCAATTTGCAATCCAAAATGCGGTAAGTGGGGGCAATTGGGAGATTCACTTCAAAACCACACTTCTAATCTGAACTAAAACACAAACGTAGATGTGCTGATCGGCTTGGTGATTCATTTTAGCATTTCCAAATGTCACACTGTGTATAGCTGTATTATTCGGAGCCTGTAGTTTGGATTTGCTACATTCTAGCAACAAAAACCATTCACAAAGAGATCGTGACAAAAAGTGCATCTGCTATTACATACGTCAGCACAGAATCCACATGGTTTTTAAAGAAAGTGTAGAGAAGTGAAATATCACTCTCGTTTCTTCTTTCCCACCCTCAGACAAGTAGATTGCTCTCCATAAATCAGGAAGCCAATGTCTCCTCCTTTTCACAACTTTGCTGCTTCTTGCAGTTCAAGGAGTCTTTCGGTAGGAATGTAGGAGTAACTTGTGGCTACTTTGAATCCTTTTAGTCTTTATCTACACAAAGAGGAATTAATTTACCTAGTTATTAAGGTGTGTAGTTAGAACAGTAGTCAATGGCAGAGCAGGGATAGGACAAGACTATCTGAAACAGCCAAGAAAAGATATAAATGCTGGACAGATTCTGTTTTCACAAGAAAGATTTTAATGGAGAAAGGCACAGGGATGATTTACCTAGGATGCCTCCATGTTGGGGAATTTTTAACTGAGACTGAATAATTTTCCATTTTAACTGAGACTGAATAATCTCCTGTGGTTCAAGGAGAAAATAATCCAGATATATTGTCTAATTCTATTATATGTTACAAATGAAAACAAGTTAATTCTGTCTTGAATATTAAGGGGTTTCTTTTTCTCACTAACCGTAAAAATGAAACCGTTCCCTTCTTTTATGCTCCATTGTCCCTCACTGCTTACAGAATCACAGAATCACAGAATGGTTGAGGTGGGAAGGGACCTCTGGAGGTCATCTGGTCCAACACCCCTGCTCAGGCAGGGCCACCTGCAGCCAGTTGCCCAGGACTTCTGCTATTTGTCAAATAAACACATAGATTAAGCACAGAAGGGGGGAAGCAAGGCAGATTTTTTTTTCTTTTCTTGTGATTGAAACACCAGCATAACACAATTCAGAGGCAAAAGCTTTTCTTCTGTCCATTAAAAAAAGTGTCTGGTCCTTCACTTAGCTCTCAATAGAGGACTGTACACTACTGTTTCTGACAAAACTGTTAGAAGTATTTTCATACTTGTTTGTCTTTTTTCATTTTGTCATCTCAATTTGAAAATGTTCCATAGTGCTTAAATTGGTCTCCAAATGGTTGATCTCCGCCATGCTAACCATCCTCAGGCTGATCAGTGTCTTAGGTTAGCCTAAAGATGTTAGGAAGGAAGTGCTTCATATCTTGCTGAATAAAATATTCTGAGTTCAAACAAACTCCCATAAAAATCAATAGAAAAACTCAGTTGTGAAAGTGGAAGAGAGAAGCTGACAGAATGCGCTATATGAAGAGATTACCATGTAATGGATGGTTTAAAACTACAAAGAATAACATTGTATGTACTGAATCAAGGAACATAATTGTGTTTGGTTGTCTTGCTTATTTTTAAAAATAAGATTTCAGCTGACATCTAATAAAGAACTAATAAAAGTACTTTTCTAATCTAAAAGTGTAGCTATCATTCCATGTAATAAAATAAGGCAATATTATTACTCTAAGGAAAATGCAAAACTTCAAACTTCAAAAAAACTTAAACCTATTTAAAAATCAATAAGACTCTTACCAAGTAAAATCCAAAGGATTCCAAACAATACTAAGGTGTCATTTGAGACAATTGTTTATGGTCACTATTCTCTTCCATTTTTTTTTTTAACATTTCATTTCTCCCTTTCCCCTTCTACTAGTTTACTGCCTAGTAGAAATGTAAGGGTATGGTTATTGGCTAATTAAGGATGCAAAAAATACACACTAAGTATATAAGTATTTACCCATACAAAACCAGGGTAGTGAAAGGTGTATGCTGGCTGTTGCGCTACTGCCTTTTTAGAAAGAGTATTTACCAAAACTTGCATAAACAGATTTTGCAACAAAATGAGACATAAAGCAAACAAAGTCAGTGGTGAAGACTTCAGTAGTTGTATGAAGTTCAAAATTTCAAACTCTCTACAGGAGGGAGATCTATTGAGGTAGAAAGTGATTTTGACCAGTCTCTAACTTACAAACCCTATGGGCTTGCTTATAAACACATCTGAACAAGCTTTTAGCATCCAGCTATGTAGATCCTGAGATATCCCCTCAAGGTCTCATTAGCAGAACATGCAATGGCCACTGTGGCCATTCCTCAGCTATTTTGTGGATGCCTCACTTCATAATGACAGTGACTGATTACATTTTGGCGTATTTTAAACATACCGGGTATGTACCACTATTGCAATGGTGTCCTTAAAATTAAGAGTGCCAATCAAGAGATCTAAGATCTTTGCAGATGAAAACACCCTATTTCAGAAAAGGAAAAATGTTGAAGCTCACTGTTATATGATGTGACACAGCACATTTTCCCAGAACAGCAATATCAGCTGTTTCGTGCCTACTTGTTCTATAACCTTTTTTTTTAAGTAACTATAACTTGAAACTTAGCCATATGGATGTCTGCATCATCCTGCAGAAAAAACATCTGACTGTCTATAAACACTCCTATGACTGTTTTCAACACTATCCTTTTTCAGTTACTCTACTGTTTCTTGACTAAGGCAGACTGCACATCTGTATTATAGAAGTTTATCCTATGGATAAATCAGGTGACTTTCAATTACTGCACAAATAAAGTTCTTTAACTTGAGGCGGGAGAGAATAGGGAAGGTCAAAGAAAGTGCTGAGAGGGTTAGAAAGCAGAGTAGGACAGTTTATTAAGATTAACAGCTGCAGACTTGATGTTGCTAATAGCAAGAAAGATTACACAAAACATAGGTGAATCCTTTCATGAAGTCTTATATCTTCTATATTCCTTATTACAAAGAGCTTACTGCAGAGCCCTGTAGCTGAATCCTGTGCCCTTCTCACCCAGCAGGATTTTTAAATGCTCAAAGTCAGGCTGGCTGGGGTGATGGCTGGCTGGCTGGCTGGCTGCTTGAATGGATGAATTCGGCTAGCCAAGATAACCTCAGACTTATCCTAATGTGCATGCCGCTATTGCTGACTGTCTGCATTGGTAAGCATCGATGGCAGATATATTCTTGATTTCAGAGTACAGAGCAGACAATCCACAGGCTGAAAAAACCGCTGAGGTTCTTTGTTAAAACACGGCGGTTTACTGAAAAAAAAATCGAGGCTTCCTCATCATTCAGCTTCGGGAATAGCAGTTGTGCTGTTCAGTGCTGTCCCGTGCTGTCCCAAAGGGAGTAAAAGGTAGCCGTCTCATTAAAAAGCCCCCCTAAAGACAACAGGTCGCCCGACTACGTTATTACTACCCACCAGGTAGCCGGTAGTCCCCGGGTTGGGAGACCCGACCCCGGCCGGCAGCCCGGCTCCGCAGATGCGCACCGCCCCTCCGCGCCCGGCCGCGGGGACCGCCTGCAAACAGCGATGGGCGCCGTCTGACCTGCGCTGGCCTCCCCTTTGCCTTTCCTCATCCGCGCAAAGGTGGATCCCGGACTGCCTTTTATTTTTAATTGATTTACAGCTTCCCCCCCAACACCCTCCCGACCCCCTCCCCAACCCTCTGCTCCGGCTGCGCGCTTCCAGACACACTTTTCTCGTTGTAAACGGCGTGAGCATCAGGTGCGGGGAGGGAGGAGCGGGGCGTCCCTGCCTCCGAGGTGCTGGCTGCGGCGTGGGCAGCCCGGGGAAGGGGCTGGGTGTGCCCCGGGGCCCGGGTCCCCCGACTCTGCCACCCATTCTTGCAGGGGGCGGCGGCGGCTCTCCCGCGCCAGCTCTTCCCCAGGCTCGCCGCCGCGGCAGCGGTGCAGAGGGGCCGGATGATCCCATTCTGCTCCCCTCGCACTTCTGTGGCACAAATTTTGCCTTCTCCTCGGCCCTCCCCGTCGTCCCAGCGGTGCGCTTCGCCCCCTCTCTATCCCCGCCGCCCTCCCCTTGCTGGGGCCGGGGGGTGCCGGAGACGCGGCGCTGCGGGAGTCAGCTGCCGGCTGCCGCGGCCCTGCAGGGCCGGCTCCCGGGGCCAAGAGAGGCCACTGCCCGTTCTGTCCATGCACTTCTCATCCTCTCTTGTTTTTCGGTGAGGTGATTTCAGCTTCTCTCTTATCATTAATATGTTTTCCCTACTCTACTGTCCCCCTCCTTCCTGCCCTGGCCACTAGCCCTCCGCAACCTCGTCACAAGAGTGGGTGTTTGCGGTGGGATGTAGCTGGGGAGGAAGATAAGCCTGAGAAAGGGAGGGGGAAGCGAAAGGGAGAGATTTTGCTGTCGTCTCTGGGCTGATTGGAAGAGGCAATCGTTGTATGTGCGGCCGGAAGATTAGCAGCTAAACTTTTATTGCTCCCTTTTGCGCGTGTGTGTGCGTGTGCGTGTCTGTGTGTGTGGGGGTGTGTGTAAATGGAGAAGTCGCCTCTCAAGGGGGAAAATCTTTTCAATTTCCCTTTGGCAGGTGCAGTTCAAGGAGGAACTCAAGAGCATTTTGTCTGATCCATGAACTGATTAGGGGAGGGGAAACGATCCCTCTCCTCTTACTCTTCCTTTCCCAGTTTTGAAATCATTCTTTCCACACCACCCGCCACCCTCCCGCCCTTCCCCTCCCCTTCCCCTTCCCCTGCACTGAATGAATGAAGGAGTCTCCAGGGTTTTCTTCTGCTTCTCGCCCTGGACTGGAGAAGTGAGGGGACATTTCTCTATCCTCATCCATCTCTATCTCGCTCCATCCATTCCCGAGAGGATTTCAGACGGTGCAATGTGTTTTCAGGCTCTTGCCGCTGCTACCACTTGATACTATGCTACGCGCAGGGAGAGGGTTTTGCAAAAATGGATTTGTTCGATTTTAAAGGATTTCTTCTCTAATAAGGATCGCATTGCACACAAATATGACTAAATCCCCTATTTGGTAAATCTTTCTTCCCCCCACCCCTCCTCTTTGGGTTCCCTCCNAAGGGCTGGAAGTCGCTGGGCTCGGAGTCCTGCAGGAAATGCTTCTACCTGCTTTTGGTTTTGTATGAAACTGGTGACTAGGGGCTCGGCTCGCCCCCCCNGATGCGCGGGCCGCCGCCGCCGCCTTGCCCGCCGCCGCGGTGCAACGCTTATGGTGGTGCTGATGATAGCTCGGGTGTGATGGGATTGAGCCGGCGGTGATTATTTGAAGGCGGTGAGGGAGAGCGAGTGAGAGGAAGGGCTGTTCCGCTCTGCTGTGTGTGGGCTTCGGGATTTTTTTTTTTCTTCTTTTTCTTTTCCTACTTCCATCCTCTCCCCGCCACTGGAAGTCCTCCCGAATCTAAATGGANTCCCCCCCCCCCCCCGCCACTGGAAGTCCTCCCGAATCTAAATGGAATTAGTGGAGACCGAAGCCCCTTGTGTAAGGAACAGACATGACCCATGGGCGCAGCTTCTTTCACAGTGAGTATCTCCCCCTTCCCGCCCCCCCCGGCTGAGCTCCGCCGCCGCGAACGGGCTCCTGCCCTCCGCCGCCTCCACAACTAGCGTAACGGGACGCCCAGACCTCCGCGGCGGGGGGGTAAACTTGCCCCTCGCAGACACAACACCCCCTTCCCCAGCACTCTGCGGTGCAGCGGAGGGGAGCCGATGTCCGTCAGCGCTGTGGGGCGGGGGGGCACTCTCCTGCGGGCTGGAGGTTTTCACCTGGGCGCGACGCGTCTGATGGCTTTCGGCGTGACGGGGGAGAGAAGGAGGAACGGCCCCCGCNGAGAAGGCGGACCCCCCCCCGCCGTTCGCGGCGGTGCGGTGCAGCCCCAAGCTAGGGCTCGAACCGGCGGCCCAGGGGCGAGGGGGCGCGGGGCAGCGCCGAGCGCCGCGCCAGGGCCGGCCCCGGCGGGCGCGGATCCCAGAGGGCTACGGGGCGGGGGCGACCCCCTCGGGCGAAATCCTCCAGGAGCAGCAGGGAAGCACCGAAATGTAACAAATATTTGTCGAAGACCCCCAGGGGCCTTAGGCTGCGTGGATGGGACCCCCTCTCCCGCCTCGGTTTTGCAGAGGGTCCACTCTACCTAAGGGGCTTGACTGGCCACAGTTCCTTCCAGCACCTCTCTCTACACCCACACCTGTGAAATAGCAGCGCTATGGCCAGGTATTGCTTGTCCAACAACTCTTTGCTAGGCTAAGCCATGTTTATGCCAAATCACAGCCTCCAAAAAACTGCCTGGCCAAGAGATAAATCTCTTAATGTACAGCTTGTAATAGAAAAATGCACAGATCCAAAAAGATGCAAAGATGTGTAATCAGAGTGGCACTAGAAAGCATGATTATAATTACACCCGTGATTAGGAGGGAAAGGGGGAGGAGGAAGATAGAGAGAATGCAACAAGAAATTTGGTGGAAACTTCTTTAAAATAATTCCCAAACCCAGATAATCACAATATTGTTGCAGTACTGTCAAAGCTTCCCAAGTGACAGTTTTCAATGAGTGAAGATTGCATGACTGGTCTCTTTGGGGTCTTTTTTTTTTTTTTCCTCTTTGAGAAGCACTGTTATTTTCCTGTGGCTTGAGAAAGAAAAAGGCAAGGGGGTAATAGAATAAAATGGACTGCCTTGACTGCTTAAGTAAAAAATATTGTGTTATATTTTCCCATAAAGCCCATAATTTTAATTACTTTCTGGCAATATACAAATTTTGGTGATGCTGGTGTTAGTGCCACTGAATCAAGAGGCTTTCACTTTTTTTGAAATTTGGGAGAAGTATTTGACTTCATTGATCCAAATGTTAGATATGATATGTCCAGAAAAAACTTAGTCTCTTGGTCTCTTCTTCTCTATTACATTTTATTATCAAGATTATTTTGATTCATTAATAATCACTAGTGACATGATGATATGTAAGTATAGCTCCCTACTTTGGAATAACATAGCTCTGCAACTTGGAAGCACTCTTTCTAGCGGTTACAGCAGGAATTGAAAAGACCTGTGTTTTTTCTGTCATCTTGGTAATAATATCTCTCTGGCTTGGACCAACTCTCTCTACTTCTCTGAACTTCAATTTTTTCCATATAGGAAAGGAGGGGAGAGCTAAAAGATGCTTGAAATGAACCTGTAAGAATCAGATATGAATTGTTATTAATTGCCTAAGAAGAAACATTTCTCACATGGGGGAATGTGAGTCCTATTCTAGCTGTTGTGCGTCCTATTCTAGCTTCCTTAAATTTGTGGGCAGAAAGAGCACCAGCAGCTGGCTCCATAGTCTAACACCAATCCACCTTACACTATTGAGAAATTAGGTTTTGACTGGTGAGGATTACAGGCATAGATGCAGTATGTTCACTGTATGAAACACAGCTAAAGTAAATGAGCAACTTAGTAAATGGGCGAATCCTGCATTGCCTTCAGATTCTGACACAGCCGGCGGGCAGAGTCCCAGCTAGCATGTATTTCCAAAATCCATCCCTGAGGAGAGTAAGGGTATGAATGGTTGGGTAGCATTCAGACCTGAGCAGAAGATGTAATGTTCTCACTGAATGCCCATGACACAGAAGAGTTTTTAACTACCAGCTCTGCCAACATCCGTCTCTGTTAGCTGAGGGATTAAAAAAGACAGAGCGGCTGTGAGCCTGACCAAGAAATAGTGAATATGCTGCCAAGCCTTCATTTTCCCAGAACTTCAGCCTTTCCCTGCTTAATAAGGTAGCCATCATCCATGCCTCAAACCCTCTGTCACACAGGAAGGGTCAAAGACATAGAAATGGAGATCTCAATGCCATCAGAATACCAGAAATATGGACACTGGCTTCCTTTGGGGTAAAAATTGGACACAATAAGAGCTGAAAATGATGAAAGCACCATCTTTGAAAGGATCATTTAGGTAGCTAGTTACTAGCCGATGATGACTTTTGGTGTCTTCTGGGGATAAGGAGACAAAAGTATGCCATTCAATTACATTTGTTAAAGATCACAGGTCCATCAATTCCTCATCATAGTCAGCAATACAAATGGCAGCTGATCAGAATAAATACTCAGAATAAACATACAACTTCATCTCCACTTTAACTTCAGTGCAGTCTGGGGACTATGTCTGGGCTGAATGCCAAACCAGCTGGGGTCAAAACCCGGAGCACTCCAAGAACTGATGGATCTTATGCTCTTGCTATTCCACTTTCTCCAATAGACAAAGAAGATATGGGTGATGACAAAAAAATGCTATCATCAGTGCATGATTTCTTCTTCAGGTAGCTAGCTAGTCACTTTGATCTTCCAAAGCAGTTTCATTATGACTGGCCTAAGTGTTTGCCTCTTAGCCTTTTCTAGTTAAAATGTTATATTTGGAAACTCCCAGAAACTCAGGAATTGTCTCCAGGTTGAAGTCCATCTCAGAAAGGTCACATTTGCTCCCAAGAGGCATAGCTGTCCTATCATGGTTGGAGATAGGAGATTTCTATTTGTAAAATGGGCTGCAGGTTCACTGCAGCACAAAGCAACACCCTCTCGACAAGTCAAACAAACTAGATTAATGAGGCACACACAATAAGTTACTTCACTGGGGATTTGCAAATGCTTTGATGGATGTGAAGAACCCAACCCCTCACTTCTTTCATACTCCCCGTACTCATTTTCAAATTTTATTATGCCATAGCGAGAGACATTAGTGAGTCCAGTGGCACTGAAACTTAGCAGGCCTTTGTCTCCCTTTGTTAAAAGCAGCCAATTTTCTATTACTGGCCCAGGCTATGATTATATAAATAAATATTGGTAAAATGTTTTTCTCTACTATTAAAAAAAGAAAAAAAATATAGGAGGCAAACATCAGTGCCTGGGGATTTTGTTTTAAACCCAAAAGATGTCTTCTTTATTTGAATATATTTACAAAGATAAATACTTACAAGGACAGATGACAAAGAAACTTGTTTATACAAAAAGTGCAACTTAAAGATGCAAGTAAACATGAAGCTTTTTTTTACAGTAATTCTATTTAATGTGTGTTCTTCTAAGATAGATATTTGCAATTGATTTGATTGCAGGCACTATCACACTGTGATATCTAATGCATATTTCTTTTTCAGTTGTAGCAAGTCTAATCATCCTACATTTGTCTGGGGCAACCAAAAAAGGAACAGGTATGTAAATTTCAGATATTTTTTTCAGACATTATATTAGAGTCCAAAATATGGATTTGGGTTGTTAGTTTAGTTATTGAAATTTTTAGTAGTTCACCTACTTCCAGTGTCTGTCCTTTGTTCATTTGTTTTGAGTATTAGTGTGCCTGTACACACACAAAAATCTGGTGGTACTTTTTTTAACAAGTTAGTGACCTGATCTATAGCTAGGTCTAACTAAAGACTCAGCCTGACTCTAACTAAAGACTGTAAAGTGCTCTCACTTTCAAATTGGGAAGTCCAGATTGGGCACCGAGCTATCTACACTTAAGATCTTTTTGCTTGTTGAAGTAGAATTCAAAATCTTAAATTGGGTATCATGGGTGCATATGTGCAGGGTGGGGATAGAAAGAGGTTCTTAAAAGCCCTGGATGCTAAGTGTGGTGAAAGCCAAGCAGAGAGAGTGGCTGAGCACAGTGTGTGTCTGGACTTGTGTCTGAATGCTCAGTCCCTGCAGGCCTGAATTAATTTCAGGAAATTAGGATCCATGTCATACTCAGCTTGGATACAGACCAGGAAGAAAGAGAAATGGTTGCAGAGCATAAGGCAGATCTCAGGTGGTTAAAACAAGCCTTGGAAGGTGCCTCTCTCCCTCCATTGATCTTAAGAGGGAGCCTCAACAACTTGGTTCTACACATCAGAGGCTTAAGTTAGATGGGACACTCCTTGGATATAGATACCTCATTCCGAGCAAAACACAGGAGTCCTCTTTGGACACCTGTGTGAGGTCTAGAACCTGCTATCCTTCCTTTTAATACCAGCCTAGGTATTTTTCCCTCTGAAGAATCCATCTTATTTTAGCCTACTTGTTAAAGCATGATGCCCAGGAATTGATCCTTCATCTTCTCCATCCTGAACAGACTCAAACCTTTGTCTCCAGGCTCTCTGCCAATGTGCAGAAAGGAGTGCAAGAGTTTCAGGGCTGGGAAGAAATCAAACAAGAAGGTCTGACTCTGCTCTCTGATGATTCACCTAAGAGGAGGAAGGTTCTGGGCTGTGATTCCGGGCCTCAGAGCTATTTATTAATTTTACAGCAAACAGCAAGATAAAAATAATCTATGAACCAGAATCCAGGAATTCCCTCGTCTATCTCTGTCCATTGAATATAGAGTCAAGCTGCTGTGAATTTGAAACAATTTGTATATTCTGTCATAATTCTGTGGTTTTTTTCTTGATTTTGTGACTCTCATATATTCCTGTATTATTGCACGTAGCTTGCTGATAGAGCACATGCTCGAGCCTTTTGAGATATACGAGTGGGAAACTCATGTCTCCCATTTCTTGAGCACGTGCTTTCCCTACAAGGTTATTATTTAAAAAACAATATAAATATGTCTTCCCCTACACATCCAAGCCTCTCCTCTGCTTGGAAAAAATGTTTTGAGTAAGAATTATATGTTTGTACCCCTAAAGAACATCCTTGTTTTCCCCCAGGTCAATGATCATACTCTTAGTCTCAGCAGAAAAAAACTGAGGCCATTGGCAGAAGGGACTGTTTTATTCTGTAAGAGAGTTCTAAGTGTCATAGGGACAGAATAATTTGTGAGCTAATTATACAATGCTTAATGTCATCATTTCACAGAAAAGCAAACTACTTCCGAAGGACAGAAACCAGTGCAGTGTGGAACTTGGACAAAATATGCAGAAGGAGGCATCTTCACTTCTCCCAATTACCCCAACAAGTATCCTCCTGACAGAGAGTGCGTCTACATTATAGAAGGTGATCAGCTGAAGAATCTTTATATTCTATCATCAACTGTATAAAAAAAAAGTGTTTTATTTTATGTGAAAAGTAGGTAAAGCCTATATGATTGTGATAAATGTTTTCAAGACACAAGATTCAGAGAAGATTTAGAGAAGACCTATCTCTGCACTTTTTCTTTCTTTTTTTTTTTTTGTAAAAATTAAAAAATTTTGTAGACCATACCAAGAAATACTGGAAAATACTTGATTTATTTCCCGACATCACTAGTAAATTAGTTCAGGTGGTAAGTATGCTTGAGTCACTTAGTAATAAACACAGTATAATTTATTTCAGGATATTCAGAGAACAAATAGAACCTAAAATGCTGTAGTATGACAGAAGAAAGAATATTTTAACATGAGTAAAAAATGTGAACACAGGAAACAAAAATGCTTTTGACTTTCATACAGGTATTTTAAACTTATCATAACTGAATCAGGGATGACAAGCATAGGTAGGTGATGTGCAGTAAAGAAAGTCATACAGAAAATATCTGTATAGTGAGTGTAAAAATTATTTTCCATCCAATTGTTCATGAGAAATGAAAATAAATGGGAAAAAACCAAAACCAAAACAAATCCAGAAAAGAATAAACATTAACACCAAACTGCTGTAAGACACAGTTTTTAAAGAGTAGACAGTTGCAGGCATGGAGGTGATGTAAGAAAGGCTAGAGTTGTATTAAAAACAGGTTACACCGTTTCTTTTCATCAGTCTTAGCACAACAGATGTTGAAGGGATTGTTGTAAAAAGGAATCTGTGGAAAATAATAGAGATTAGATACTGTCAGAGCTTAGTACCAGAAAAGATGAATCGTACAGAATGGTAAGTCATTGGAACCAAGAAGATTCATTCATGAGTTGTGAATACATGCAGAATACAACACTGACGCTTGTTCTATCCATGCTTGGTTGGACAGAATTATTGACTACAAATGGTGGAGCCAGGAATTATAGAAATATTTATTTTACTGAAGATGTAGGTACTACCAAGAGAGATTTCCAAAGGTGTATAGCCGATTCAAATTGAATTAGCTGCTTTAGAACCCCCCACTAGGCCCTTTTAGAAACCAGTCTGTCTTTCCAAATCTAGTGCTGAGTTCCTGAAAGGAATATATTTCATAAAAACCTTCCAGGGAAATGATGGATAGTAAATGTTGCATGTATTGTTTAGGAACAAAAAATCACAGGAAAATGACTGGGATCTCTGAATTCCACTTTAGTGCTAGGTAACCTGACCGAAGTCAGAAGTTAAGAGGTGATTTTAAATCATGGAGTCAAACAAGCCCTTTAAAGAAAATTTATGCTTGTCCAGTCTGCCCACTTGAGTCCGAAATTTAAGCAGATATTTGGTAAACATTTAAGTTCTTTCATAGTTTAGTAAGTGATTTAAAATAAAAATAAAATTTAAAAAAAAGATAAGTGTATAGGTTCAATATGTACTACTTAATGTTATATTTTTTGCTACACTTATGTTGCTAGATCCAGGTCTTTTTGCATGTATTGATCAAATTATCTTTCTAACATTCCTGTGAGGCTGTGAAGAAGTAAGCCTATTTTATGTTCAAGGATCTGAAACACAGAGATGTGTTTTATCAATAAAGAGAAAAGGTGTGGAAAAAAAAAAAATATGACCATTTCTGTAAACCCTAGTCCAGTATCTCAGGCCATAAGGTGTTCTTCCTCTTAGTACGAAGGTACCTGAAAGCTCTTTATTGTAAAGACCTTCATCTTTATTATAGTAATTAAGTACTTACAAAAATATGGTTAATAAGCTGAAAAGTGGCAAAATATGCTGCTGAAATAACCTGATTTAGAACAGCTCAAATTGGAAATGTCTAAGAAAAATTAAGGAAGGAAAGATTTAATCAACCAACTTCTATGATGAAGATGAAATTCCACGTTGACAAGTTTGGAGCATTGTGTAGCAAAAAGAGTAATCCAAACTCAACAGATATCTTCTCATATTTTACAGGAAAAATCAACCTGGCAAAAAACAGTTGCACATAATTTCTTATGACACTGATATTTTCTGCTTCCTGTCCAGCCATGATCAACTGTTGGATTGCAACTGGGTATTTTAAAACCCATGATGATATCAACTCTGTCAGTATAAAATTTGATGAGAACCATGCATATTGCACAACATTTTCAGCTTTGATCTCCTTGTGTCTATTTCTATCTTCTAAAAAGATCAGGAATAGTCATGTCTGAAAAATGTCATAAAAATAAACAGAGATGTAGTAAGATGTCTGAGCAATGATATTTTAAAAAGTGTCAATTTTCAAAAAAGGCAAAAGGAGAAACACTGAAGGACAACAAAAATATTTTGTAATTACAGTCAATTATTTGTCCATATTTATTCTTTTTACAACATATAAAAATGGCAGAAAATGATAAAGAAGGCTAGCAAGTAAAAACTTTTTCCCATATCTTTTATACCTTGTGGAACTCATTGGCATAAGATATTGAAATTAAAGGATTGCAAAAAAAGGATTAATTATTTTACTAATAGCAATATCTTTGAGGTCAGATAACAATCTATGCAGTGGATAATCCTTGCTAATCCAGGACATAAACATCCATTCAATTTTAGAGTAAGACAGAAACATCTCCATATGCATCTTATTCAAATAGCTTCTGCCTGCTGTTGAATACCAAGTACCAAACTAGGGGGACTGTCAATATGACCCGTAATAGCATTCCCACATTGCTATCTCCCCTTTGTATGTCTTAGAGAGTTCAGCATACCAGGACTGTATATACCATACTGACAGCTGTACAGTGTGAGTTTAAATACATACATGAATCACCAGGTTCCTTCCTGCCTGCTTGCTTTCGTTCCTTTATTTTTTGCTATCAAACACAATCTAGGGCAAATTCTGATGGCTTCCCTCAAACACAATTCCTACCAACTTTAGTGGACTCGAGTGAGGACTCCAATGTGTGGTGTGTTTTAATAAAATTGAATTTCATCTCATGATACAATTTTTTCCCCCACATTGTAGCTCATCTTAAATGTATGCAAGCCTTTTATCATTTCAAAATTACTTTGGTGAAGTAAAGGAGCTTGCAAAAATTGCCATGATCATAGACTCTGAGTTTCTAAAAGAAAAGAGGATTTCGGACTGCAGAGGCTTCTATCGTAGCAGTCAAAGGCGTAAGCATATCAAACAGCTAGAAGTTTCTTTTCTTTTCCTTTTTTTTTTCTTTTGTTCTATTTTAGTAGTAATGATAACTAACTATTGGAACAACTAGGAATTTTAAAGTCCAGATTGGATGCCTTTCTAAAAGAAATCCTTTAGGTCATCCAGAAGTCATGGACTCAGTACAAAAATTATTATGCTATAGAGGAGCTTCTGGTGAATCCCATCTGCCTTTCAAAATGAATTGAGAATTTGTTCTTTTTTTTTATTTCAGTCTTATTGGGCATATAGAAAACATAGGAAATAACTGAGTGTACACATTAAATTCCATGTTGGGCCCAATTTCACCCTTGTTTCGCATATTCATGACTCTAACCTGGCAAAATTCACAGCTGCCCAGAACAACCGCAGCAGTGGCAGCATTAGCCTTTGCCAGACTGCAGAAAATTTGGCATGTGTGCTCCAAAGGGAAATTTGCACAGGAGATTTTGTAGGAGCAAAGGCTTTTGTTTGTGTTAAAAATATCTGGGGAGTGGGATAGTCATACTTTACACAGTATATCTTAAGAATTGTTTTGGAAATCCTGTAAGTGAAATACTTCTAAGATTTTATCCATTCTTCAGTTTTTAATAACTAAATGCTTATTTATAAATATAGGTATGGACTAGAATTGCTTTACAGAGGTATGGAACCAATCTTCCACTTTATATGTTTGTGGACATTTACAGTTAGCTCTCTTGAAGGTCTTCCATATTTTCATTAAAGACTATTAAACTCTTTAATCCTAGATATTTCACAGGTGTTAGAAAATCTTCACGTACCACTGTATGAAAAATATCTGCTCAAAGTCCTTTTGTATTTCACAGTGATTTTTGTGTTCCAAAAGTTTTCATCAAAACATGGAAAGAATCTTCTTTTAAAAGGAGGATATAGGTGCCTTTCTTATCAATAATAGCTGGACAACCAGAAAGACTGAAGATTATTGAAAACTATTAGTACTGTAGCAGCTCAGATAGATGGGGTTAGGTGATGAGTTCAATGTCTCATTTCAATGCAGTCTGGTAAATTGAAACAGATTTTTCGCTTAACTTCAACTGTCAGTTACACAGACTTAGAGGCTGATCAGAATTAAAACCTTAATTGTGTGTTTTTGCTGTAACTGTTCTACCACAAGTTGGAACCCAATGACTTTTTTTTCATTGAATATTAAATCTCAAGACAGCACTTGTGTAAGATAATTAGATGAAAAATATGACAAGACATGCAGGCATTAAGTAGTCTTTCCCTGGTATTAAACATTTTTGAAGAAAGATAATTGGAAGATAATATAGAAGATTCTTAAGTTTTAAAGTAAAATCATTTTATGAGACAGCTTCAATATATTTCATTTGGACTTGACAACAACTTTCCTGACATTGTAGCCACAGAAAAAGTTCTGAAAATGTGAATGGGCTTTATGTGTGAATAAGGATACCAGAAATGATCACTCCATCCCTCCTTTTCTGATTAGATGGCCAGATTCCCATCCAGTCTGGAAGAACTGCATATTCTGTGCTCTTTGTTTAGTTGGTTTATTTTGTTTTTCTATGGCTATACATACGTTATTATTAGTCATTATTCTGGACTTGTTCTCACTGTATTTCTGTAAGTTTTACGTGACCGCATTTGCACACACTTTGTTGCAAAAGCTGTGGCACAAGATGTGTATTTATATAGTATCTGCTTGTTTTAGCTTGCATTTGGCAAAGAAACCCTTTGCTAAAGCCAGTGTATAAGTCCAAAACGATATCTTTTTCACTAAAAGGAAGTTAAAGTTTGGAGTCTGAATTGTGTATTTTCATCCCTTATGGTCATTTCCAGGAAGATTTGAATAATTTTGTTTCTTAGGTAGATTATTGCAAATAAAACATTTAACCTGTAACTAAATATTGTACAAGATGAAGCACAGAGGTGCATTTAAAAGCACATAATGAGAAGGTGCATGGATACGTGTATAGCACCCCTTCCTCCCTTTGCTCAATCTTCTGTGATTACCACAGTCCTCACAGTTACAGAAACACAAAGTGTTACATTCCTCACGAGAGTTAGGAGAAAGGACCTTGTCCTGTTTGGACTAGCTTGCAGAGCAGGCTGGGACACAGGCAATACCTATATTAATACCTAAAACAGGTCATGAAATGTTCACTGACTGGCTTTAAGGCTGATAGGCACAATCACACGTGTACAGATTAACTCCCAGTCAAGAGTACAGATACAAACTGCTTGCTGTGAACAGTCCTTGACTGATAGGAACCACCACATTATGCCTAAGAATGGGTTTTGACAGTTCTGATTGGCATGGCCAAAATTATGCCAGGAGGTGATTTTAACATTTAAGGAGTGTGAACAGTCAGTGGTCCAGCCCCCAAACTCATTCCCCAGCCTTGTTTTATTTAGTGGTGGAGGAATGGTGCTAATGAATAGTTAATGTTCCATTCTTAAAGTGGAGCATCCTCTACAAATGGGAGCTTTGGGGGAAAGTAAAACTCTTTCTCGAGCACTCCTTGAGCTGATGTGATTCTCTCTGATCCTCCAGCAAGAACTGAGCTTCACTAGGAAAAGCCTTGTCTTGACTTTGTTGAAAAATAAATAAAAACAGAGAAGAGTAAACTATAGCAATATATTCTGATCATAAAACTAGTTTTCAATGTGAGATTCAGGTGAGATACATGGAGGTTGTGGAAATTGTACAGTTTTTTCTCAGGCTGTGCTTTTACCCAGTCAATAGATCTCACACGTAACTCTGTAGGCCTGATTCTCTTTTACCCACAAAGATTCCTTTTCTATCATACTGAGGCTATAATTGGCTTCAGGGCTCCTTTTAAACACCAAAAATCATATCAAATGACTGAGCTATAACTCAGAGGGGGCCTCATGCCCATTTTTATCATATGTTACATGAGTCTTGGATTCAGAGAAGACCTGTTAAGGTGTCCTGGTTTTGGCTAGGATAGAGTTAATTTTCTTCCTAGTAGCTGGCATAGTGCTGTGGTTTGGATTTAGCATGAGAATAATGTTGATAACACACTGATGTTTTAGTTGTTGCTAAGTAGTGTTTATACTAGTCAAGGACTTTTTAGCTTCCCATCCTCTGCCAGGTGCACAAGAAGCTGGGAGGGGGCACAGCCAGGACAGCTGACCCAAACTGACCAAAGGGCTATTCCATACCATATGACTTCATGCTCAGTATATAAACTGGGGGGAGTTGGCTGTGGGGCAGCGATCGCTGCTCGAGGACTGGCTGGGCATGGGTCAGCAGGTGGTGAGAAATTGCATTGTGCTTCACTTGTTTTGTATATTCTTCTATCATTATTATTATTGTTTTCTCTTTCTCTGCTGTCCTATTAATCTGTCTTTATCTCAACCCACAGGTTTTACTTTTTTTTTTCCTGATTCTCTCCCCCATCCCACCGGGGCGAGGGGAGGGTGAGCGAGCGGCTGTGTGGTGCTTAGTTGCCAACTAGGGTTAAAGCCCAACATAAAGGTTTAACTATGGGCCAGTGCTTGTAAGCCTCCTCTTGGTATGAAACAGAGTAGTGAAGGCCTAACACAGGAAGTTTATAAAGGACAGATGTGTTATGTTAATGGTGTAAGCCATTTTTGAAGCAGGTATATCTTTGTTGCCGTGGAAAGCAGAGCAGTCATACACTGTGGTATGATGCTGTCTGACACTAAAAATACTAGCAAAATTCTTCTTCATATCTAGTTTACAACACTAAAACATTACAATAAAACTTTAGGTAGGTTAATAGCATAATACCTGAATAGTGAGTATTTAAGATTTTCAAGCCGTAATGAGCATTCTTAAAATTACCTAAAGCATTGTCAGGATGGAGTTTCTGATACCTGACTCTGCAGCCCCTAGGTGAATGATGAGTAGTTCTCAACAAATCTCCTTAAATGGAACAAGAGCATACAAAATATGATCCCAGATTGAAAGGTGCTGATTGCTCTCTTCTTCCCTAGTATTGCTTAGTTAAGTTTAAATCAATATTTATTATAAACATGTGAAGTCAAGGGTAGAAACTTCTGAATAGAATTAATCGATGATATCTTCCAGTTATTCAGTCTTTTACTATAATCTAAAAGATCTGCTTTGGTCTTCAAACCTCACCAAGAGTAGCATTAATAAGATCTTCTTTACAAGTTTTATTATCTGATTTTAATTTTGTAAGGTTTTTTCATACTTTCAAAGTAGTTTCATTTCCATGGACTGTGAATTTGGTGCAATTATATGTAATGTTTTAAGTTTTGATTTTGCTATTGAATGTGTATGGGCACAAAGATCACAAATTTCCTGTACTGGTATAAATAACAACAAGCCAATAGTAAGTACTTCCCTAAATGTGAATTTCTTGAAATTGAGAACAGTAGATAAGGTTTCTTTCTTATGTTAAATTAAATATTTCAATAAATATCAATCACCCAATTATATTAACATTGAAATTAAAGCTATAAAATAATATTTCTTCTCAAATAACATGTTTTATTAACTTACTTCTTCAACTCTTCTTATAAAATGAGGCTGTGTTTATTTATATAAAATAGCTGTAAATGGGATCTGACTGTATGCTCTTATGTGAAGATTATAAGATTTACCTAATATCCTCTTATTTAGTTCATTTTAAATAGACTCCTTTCTTATGTGAGTAATGAGCTCATCCCAAATCTTCAATTTAAAACATTTCAAAATACATACAATATCTAAGTTCTGGTCACACTGATAGTTTTCCTATTATTCCTGAGGAAAGAAATGGAAGGATACTGACTGCTGGAGTGGCAGCAGTTTCCATGTTAAGCTTATGCACTTGGCTTGGAGTTTGATCTTGCATGTTTTCATGTGAGAAGAATGGTAACTCAGGCAAAGCTCATAGCAATTTCAACCTTTTCTAATATGTGTAAAGTGTGGAACATGATCCCATGAGAGGCACAGCAGGCAGTGACACAACAAGCCCTTGTCTTAGCAGAAGGCTTTGTCAGCAAAAGGCTATATCGCACCATGATCTAGACACTGAAGGCATACATTTTTTACTATGGACAGGATTAAGCATAGGAACAGCACACCCCAGGGATGCTGCATCTGTTAAAATTTGTAGACAAAACCATGATTTTTTTTTCCTTCTAAGAAAATACTATAGTTCAACCAGTAACTATTTTGCTTCATACAGGAGATGCCAGGGAATATTTGTTTTAGAGATGATTCTGACTGCCACTAGACTTGATGTCTATGAATAGAGATGTTTTTTATATCTAATTAAGTGACCATTATAAAGTTTCTTCAAGGTTTTCAGTAGAAAGTTGTTTGCTCTTCAGTTAGACGTTAATTTTGCTTCATCCTTATCTAGTTTAAGTGAGAATTTGCTACGCTTGCCCTTATGTTTCAAATGAAATTATAAGTAATTCTGAGTAAAGTAATTACACTCAAGCTTGTCATTGACTGCAATACATATAGGAACAGAATTTGTCCATCTTACTATAGCACAGTTCTGATAATTTTTTTCTTCATCTTTGTGAGCATTAGGTAAAAAAGTATTCTGATTAACTTTTCCCCTCCAAATATAAGAAAACACTGGTTTTCCAGGGACATAAGTTTCTTAGACAGATTTTGTGTTTGAACCAATTGTTCCTAAACTGTATTTTGCTTTACATCATAGATACCTCTCTTAGTTTTGCTAAGAACTGCTGTCATGAGCACTTTTTTAAAGGAAAAGAATAGACAAGTAAGCCGACAGTGTAAAATCTATGAAAATATAGATGTGCTTATTTTGAAACAAGTTTTCAAGCAAAACATTAAGATGCATACAGAATTGATATATTTGATTTTCTTTAGGTTTTTTTTAGGTTTGAAGGGTTTTGGTTTAGAAAATAATAAGATAATTTTCTTTTCACCTCTAGCTGCCCCTAGACAATGCATTGAACTACACTTTGATGAAAAATATTCCATAGAGCCTTCTTGGGAGTGTAAATTTGACCATATTGAAGTACGAGATGGACCTTTTGGCTTTTCCCCAATCATTGGACGTTTCTGTGGACAGCAAAATCCACCTATGATAAAATCCAGTGGCAGATTCCTATGGATTAAATTTTTTGCTGATGGTGAGCTGGAATCTATCGGGTTTTCTGCTCGATATAATTTTACACCTGGTAAGTACAAACTGTCACGCTCTTTGATAGAAAAAGCTTAGCATAGTAACTTTGCTAATGATGTAGAATTGTGTTGTTGAATAATATCTTTAACTGTGATTATGTTTATTATCAAGGAAAGTATTAACAGATAGGAAAATGATAGAAGGTATATATATTTTTTGCATAACAAGTAAGGCTTAATCAAGGAAGAAATTTTCAATAGGGTTTTGTCCAAGGTGCATATATTCAGTCTCTTCAGTTTTTAAAAGAATTGTTTTCAATCGAATTCTATTATAGAAAATTATTCAAAATGTTTCATGGGAAGTTATGTGTTTTATGCTTGGTTGTTACACTGTGCAGCTTTTCTTTCAAAATGATCATTGATAAAGTATTCTAATAAAAAAATGTAATTATCTCAGAAAATTCCATCATTGCTTTTCCACTTCACCAATCATTTCCCCAACTGAGGAGAGGAATAGTTCTCCCTTTTCAATAAAGCAAACTATTACAAGTATTGCCAGAGGAAGTGTGAGGTTCAAATAGTAAAATGTATTAGATATTTTTCTAAAAAAGATGTAAATCTTAATTGTAATTGTATAATTATTCCTTGCCACTTTTTAAATTTAATTCATTAAAGTAAAACAAAATTCATAGTCATACTTCCCATTTAATTCCTCTCCTCCCCCCACTTATTAACAAAAGATTGTTGATTTTAAATTTCATTTTTAGCTGCATCTATACTATACTGCACTGCACTGCTGGATTTGATGTGGTTCTGTACCTTCTTATGTATTGAGTGATGAGTCATACCTTAATATAGCTCACTCTAAAGTACTGTAATTATTCTGTAATTTTGTCAATTATGTCCCTATTGTTTCAGCTAAATTGTTGTATCAGGGGTAGAATATCTGCTAAAATTAACAAGCCCCAAATTCTGCTTGCTTAATTATTCCAGTAGCATCATAGAAGACAGCAGGGCTACTTGAATGTTCCTCTATGTGGTTTTCTTTCCCTAATGCAGGGAAAATAGTTATAAGATTACCCAGTATAGTTCAATCTTCTTTTAAGTCAAAGATACTGTCTTTCAGAGGGTAAACATATTTAGAAGGTTCAAACAGCAACAGAACACAGAGTTTCTGTAGCAAATAACCTGATAGCCAGATATATGTATCTATTGTAAATGCAAAGACGATGGATGAAATTTTACTATCTCCACACATACTTGTCTCTGAA
>VYZW01023716.1:6244-42008 GCA_013401315.1 Balaeniceps rex
TAGCTTCTGCCGAAGTCTTATGGGCTGTTTCTGTACGGACTATGGGATTCAGTCCAGTGCTGATTATTCAGAGCTCCTTGGTAACCATCAGCGAGTTACTTGCTATGGATCCATCAACAATCTCTGTTCTTGGAGGTGAAGAAAAAAGAGGCTTCACAATTTCAATGTGAACAATAAATTGTGACCATTCTGTTTTCTGATAATAATCAGTGTTACAGAATTTTTTTTTTTAAATTTTTTTTCCTCAAGCTTGTAAAACTAAATCCAGTGAAATGTTCTTTACTCCAATACAGAAGAGCTTGTGCAACTGAGTTCACAATGAAGGGAGAAAGAAGAAATAGAGATTTAAATTATAAATGGAAACAAAATGAAACAGAGGGATGGGACAAAGCCTTATAGTTAAGAGAAGATTGTCCATTCACTCTTTCAAGAAGGAGGGCTTTTTTTACAGGGATAAATGGTCCGTGTTAAGTTAAACTCCAAGCTGTGCCATAATGCGTATCTAAAGGAGGAACATTGTGGTAAATTTTACTTCGCAGCAAAACATGTAATTTCTCTTTAGTATCCCTTTAGGTTTGGAGGTTTGGGAGGATTTTTTGCTTTTGCAACACGTAGTAATGAAATGCTGGTATCAATAAAATGTGCCGTTTTACTAAGGCAGATATGAAGCAAACTTCCTCGAGCTGCCAGCTGAGACTGTGAATCAGTATTTCAGCACTGACCTTTTTATGCCTCTTATTTCCATTCCAATTCTTGAGATCTGATGATTAACCCAATGAAGTAATGTTTAATCATTTAACCTTCCTTTGCCTGTATTGTAGCAGTCACAGGACATCTATTTCCAAACCAAAAAAACAAATCCTCTTTGAAAGGGACATAGTGAGCTAAAGCATCCTGAAATGTTGTAGGGAATGAATCATATTTGCTGAGAGTCGAGTCCAGTCTAGATACTTTAATTTTGGGGGAAAATGTTTTGCCTGTAAGGAGCTGAACTTTTATGTCTTGGTTTGGTTTTTTTTTTTTCCCTAAAGCTATAAGTTATGAAAGTTGTTTTGCTTTTATTTCAAATGCTTAAAAAAGTAGAGAAAAGGTTGTTGCCTGTGCAGGCTTTATAACAGAAAAATTATATTGTGAAATAGGTAAAAGTTGTGAAACTGATGATTGTATTCTCTGAGAAATGAAACTTTTAAAGTTTATTATTGCAGGTGTCGCAAAGATTTGACAAATGAAATTTAAGGAAGCAACCAAACAAGTATTTCTGAACTTGTTTGCATTAAAGGAAATGTTGCGACTGCAAATACATAGTTTTGTTGCAACCCTGATGTGTAGATTACCATGCAAATTATTCATAGCTATGATAGAATTAGATCATAGAAAGTAGGGGAAAAAAATCCTTTGGCTGTATTTCTGGAAAATNAATTTATCTCTTTTGGCTTAGTTAGAAAGTTTGAAAAAGGAAGACAAAGTAGAAGTTCTTGACTGAAATGTTTGGAACTATAGCTGTGCTTTCCATGGAGTACTTTGTAATAGACAATGAATGTAAAAAAAATTAAAGAAGAAACAATCTGAATAATAACTTTAAAAAAAAAAAAAGTAAGTTATTAGTTAATAAGTGAGGAAAATTGCCCCAACGTTGGTTTGGGTTTTGGGTTGTTTTTTTGAGACAAACTTGTTACACTTTTTTTAACACTTTCATCATTGCTTTTATTNAGTCTGAGAGAATGGGTAAATGTGTGAAAATGAGAATAGAAACAACTTCCATTGAAATACATCGTGGGCCTGTTTGAATCATTGGCTTGTAGTATTTTATTTTAAAGATACTTTACAATGAGATTTATGGAGCTGTGAAAAAAAATCTTTATTGGCTTATAAAAGTGAAAATATTGTTCTAACCCCATGGGCATTGTGAAACGGTGAACAAAATAGGAACTGAAAATATCATGGTCACATTCAGCTTTGTTGTAGAGCACAGGGGGAGAGATCTTATGAAATTCCTGCAGAAGGCACTGCTTTTTCAGTTCACCTTTTCAAAGAACAGAATTTGTTGTTGAAAGGACGATGTTGCTGTTGTGCTTTAGCACACTTCTTCATCTTAAATTAAATTGTAGAGAAGTTCTGAACACTTACTTTGACTTTTGTATCTGGTTAAGAAATCAGAATAGCTGTTGTCTCCTCAGTGTGCTGCATTTTATTTCCTTTGGTGGTAGCTGTGTGATCACACTCTGCAGAAGAGTCTTGCATCCTTTTCAGTTCCTAAATGTCCTAAATCCTCAGCGGGACTGAATGTGTACAGTGGTGCTGACCCGTAGTAGTGATCAGACATTACCTTGTTTCGGTTTTGTTTACTAACTTGGAAATAATGAGGAGGGAATTTTAGTTTGAGAAGGAACTGCCCTTGATGTTGCAAGATTTTTGGACTTAGTTCACCAGTAAATGATCATGTTTTGTTCTTTATAACAATTTGTGTCAAAATGCACTCTTTTAACTAAAAAGCATGAAAAATTTGACTTTACTTGTCACGTAGGCATGTTGTAGACCTGCTTCTGCTCACATAAGTTCAAGTGTTTGGTATCAGCCTCGCTGGGAGCAGGTTTTAATCACTCAGGCTTACTACACGTGTCCTAGAAGTTAAATAGACAAAATGTCAGGAGCGAGTTTTCAACAAAGAGTGAATATTTCACCTGTTCCATTTTGCCATAAGACATTCCCGATCCCAAGGTGTTACTCCTGGTGAAAGGTAGCAACTTCACCCTTTACAGACTGTTCTAAAAGGGGTTTTATATTCTCCTGTGGTTAAAAACGTCCCACTGGAAGATGTAGGAAACCTCATTTATTTGGCATTTTTCTTTAAGTTGAAGTAATGGTTTTAATTTGGGTTATTTTTCCAAATACAAAGTATAATAAATAGAATTCTTCTGATTTCAGTAAGGTTTTTTTATTATTGTTTGAGAATTTGTTAACTATTTTTAAAGCACTGTAATGGAGAAAAGTTACTGCTTGAAAAAGGGATGTAAAAAGGTAGCAAATGGCCTCAGCACAGATTTTTTTTTTTTTTTAATCTGGCATAGAAAGTCATGGCAGTTCTATAGTTCAGAATTTAAAATAATAAGCAAGAACATTGTCAAGTAATTGTAATTTACTTGTGTTGGTATATAGTATTGAAGGTTTCAACAGAATTGTGACCAAGCTAAAATTTCATTAATTTAATTCATCTGGATTATTTGTAGTTACCTTGAAGTGTGGAATTTAGAACTTCATTAATTATTGATTAAAGTAACTTCCCTGTGAAATTTATCTGATAGTGTTCTACAAAATGCAAGTCAGTGAATATTGCATTGCTACTGGAAAATCAGCTTTTCATTGCTTATTCGTAGGTTTTTAAAAAAGACTTAATAATTACTTTATAAAGTTTGCTATTACCAAAGATACTCAGCTTTCTGTAACTGCTGTTGCCAAGCCTGAATAGGTAATATTGACCCTGGTTTTAACTTCTTGGACAGTCTTGCTTCAAAAGAATGTTATTCTCATGTGAATTCACTTCTCGAATTCAAATAAACTGCTTGTGAGCATCTTTATTTTTGCTTTTAAAAATATTTACTGTGTATTTGGTAAACTTGGAGACTCTTGAGTTTGTCCTGAATAGGTTTGAAAGTTGTGAGCACAAAATAAAAGCAGGCAGCACGTTCTTAGCACGTTTTTGTAAGGAGCAGCTCAAATGTTACGTGGTCTGCCACCTTTGTTGCTTTTGAAGTATTTTAGATTTAATGAACTTTACAAGTCTGTTGTAGAGAGTACCTGGAATTAGCTATTTCGATCAAGATCCTGGGTTAGAGAGCAAAGATCTTGGGATATAATGGGATTATTTTATTCTGGCTTTGTGTTTTGAGAAAGTACCTTTTTAACATCGTAAATTATATTGAAGGAAATGAATTCCCTTTGCTTGTTTAAGGAATAGGGTATAAACAGCGTTGGCAATTCAGAGATATGGGGAAATAAATACTAGAAGACCTGTTTCCATAGCAGTGCGAACCGGGTGCCACTTGCAGGGCTTGGAAGAACAAAACTCAATACCTGTGGGTGGTCAGATTTTCACACTGTGAATTTCTCTCTCTTCCCTCTGAGCCCAGAGTTCCAAACTGGCTTTTTTTG
Organism: Balaeniceps rex; assembly: GCA_013401315.1. NCBI lineage: Eukaryota > Metazoa > Chordata > Aves > Pelecaniformes > Balaenicipitidae > Balaeniceps > Balaeniceps rex. Next base: position 10,394 of record VYZW01023716.1, read on the forward strand.
TTTTAAAAATTCTCCCAAATGCTAGTTAGAAAATCCTGTAGCATGGAGGATATTGAAATCACATACACTTTGCGGTATGTTCATTTGGGGTTTTGCCTCGTTAATGCCTCGTTTTCTTCTTTGCAGGATTTTGCTTCCCGGGCTAAACTGGCTGTGCAGAACCTGGTGCAGAAGGTTGGCTTCTTCGGCATTTTGGCCTGCGCTTCGGTAAGGTCATTTCAGTAACAGGGGTGTTTGTAATCACAAATTGCAGATTGAATGTATTGCAATGAAATTCATGCTGTGAAATGTGACTTGGTTTTATTTGAGTCCTCACGGATCTTCAGGCCTTGTTTGCTATTTCTGTGTTCTCTGTGGTGCTTCGGGAAATGGGATGGTTGTGGTACTGGCAAGTACCGTAGCATGGAGGAACTCCGGTTCTAGATTCGTAGCAAACACAGTGAACTCTGCATAAAAGCACAGCGAACGGTTCTGGAGTTCAGCGTGGTGTGGCGAACCCTGATAAAAACAGGTCAGTTCACTAAAGATGGTAAAGGCTTGTCAGGGTAAGGAAGACTTAAACTACAAGAGACTGAACTAAGACATTCTTAAAATTCAAGACATTTCTGTGGTGCTGTTTCAGACCAGGGATGCTCCCTGCGTTTGATGGCGAGGCCGTGTCTTCTCTAACGAAGGCTGCTGCTCGCCGCTCTGGGTTAGCGGGTATTTGGCAAATCAGATCGTGTGCCCCACTGACAGTTACCCTGTTGGGACTTTCCTAGCCCAGATTATTAGCTGGCAAGTTATAGCAAGAGCTGTATTACTACCTATAGATTCTGCTGGAACCATATTATAGTTTCTTTAGGTGTTTACGTCCTATAGCTTACAGTGCTTGACATCTTCGAAGATACACACAGATTGAGAGTGGAAAACTACCTGTGTAAATCCTGATTAGGATATCCATCCATAGTAATTCTCCTGAGTCTGCTCTGGAGATACCTTTGGGTCGCTAGGAGCCAGAGGGAGCAGAATGAGGCAGGCAGTTTCAGTCATGGCCATATGAACTACAACTACTTGTAGGTTTTTTCTCTCTCTAAGCAAGAGGTGATACGAGCATCTCCACTGATGCTGTTTTAGTGTTTTAAGGAGGATAATACTGTTCTGTTCGAGTAGAGAAATATTGAACCATTTGAGGTTTAAATCTCTCTCTGGAAGCTTAATGAAAACTGGTAGGAATGGTGTGCCTTATTCTTCCATCCCCCACACAAAATGTGGGATGTGACGCACAGAAATGTGGTTGCAGTGAAGGGGGAAGCATAGGTCCCCTACGATCCCGTTCTCCTGGAATAACCACAGCCACCAGCCAGCTGCTCAGCTGATGAGGTGTTAATTCCACCCTTGTCTAGCATCGCTCTTCGTTTCCTAAATTGTAGAGATGACAATGCTGACTGTTTGCTCAAATATAAGTAACCTGTGTTAGCTGGAAAGAATTAATCTGATTGTAGTTGCTGGCATAGGACTTCTGTTTACTAATCTTTTGAATTGTCTTAATGTTTAGAGTGGAGATGTAGGTTACAAGCTGTTCTTTAGATCTTTCCATCCAGTAAGCTCTTAGACTGCTCCTTCACTGCCTCTGACTCATTGCCCTCTAGTCACCATCTTGTGAGACATCACTGCATGGGCTATTTTGTCTGTCTTGTGTAATCAGAAGAGCAGCTTGTGGATGGCAGGGATGAGTTACTGGAGTGGCTGGACAAGGTGAAGTGTGGATAAATGGAGAACATGAGGAAGGAGTTGGTAAACATGGGAGATGATGTGTAAACTCTTCATAGTTCCTGCTTAGTAATACTTAAACATTTGCTTAACTTCTTGCTTACCCACTGCACTGCTCTTCGACGCGCTCTGAGCTCCGGCTTCCTTTTGCTTATATAGGCTGCCCTGGGTCGGGGGAGGGATGGGGAATCTAGATCCACCACAGTACACTTGAGGATTTGTAAATGTGTTTACAGAATAACTGCAGAGTAGCAGTAAAAAGGGTGAGGTTCGATGTGGCAGAGGCACTGAAAAAGCGTAGGGATTCAAAGCTATACATTTTTGTTGCATCTGTAGATGAGGAAGGCAGCCCCCCACGTGCGCTCCTTGCATTCGTGCGTTCCCCCACGAGCTTCAGGCCTTTGTTTCAGAGCTTCTCGTGCTTGTTGCTGTTTCTCCATATGCTAGGAGGTGTCTCCTTTACTTGCCCTCCTTATAATTGCCATCTTACTTTTTGGATTTTAGCTGAGTGTATTTTTTATGATCGGAGAACTTGCTTGTGAAACGGTAACGACTGTCCTAGCTGCAGGTTGTTGTCTGTCAAGCGGTGGCTTCCAAATGCTACATAAAAACACGACCAAACTGAATTTAAAACTTTACAAGTTTATCCAGTGAAGTCAACTGAATGTAATGTTGTTTAGTGGCAATCAGAAAGCCATATTATTGTCTGGGGCTTAATTCCTATGTAAAGGCAGCTTTGGGGAAGGAACAAAGCAAGAATTAGCCCTGGAAGATCCTTGCTGTGACTTGTGAGAATTTGCCCTCCTGTCTTTGTGGGCTTTTTTGGCAACTCTCAGTACTGTGTCTGTGTGTTTTAAAAAACAAAGAGAAAACCTCGCTGGCCTGCTAAAAATATACCCTAATGTGGACCTGTTGAGTAACTTTTTACTGTGATATGTTTAATGCGCTGGTGATACCCACAGTTACCTGTACCTAAAGCACGTTGCTCCCTCCACGCTCATAGTAGTGCAGTCATTAAATACTGTGAACTTCCCAAAAAACTCAAACCGACCAACAAAGAATGTACTTGAGACCTAGAGCAGACTTGGCTCAGAAGAGCAAAATTATCTGGCTGTGGTGTAAGTAAATAATTTACTAGCCTCCTATGCCTAAGACAGCTGTCAGAGGTAAAGAATCATTTTGGTTGAAGTGGAGCATGTTTAGAGACCGTTTCGGGGCATGATTAGAGACCGTTTCAGATTTCTTCCTATGCAGGTGGTGTTGTGGGCGCTCATAAATTTGAATTGCTAGTCTATAACAGCTAACTATAACCCTCATAAGCTTTCTCACAGATTTCAGATTTCCATTCAGTCACTTGCAAAGTTGCTATCTCTTACGGTCTTTAACAATCTACCCTCTTTATTTATTTGTCTGTCTAACAAACCAACGCAAATACTGCAGGGTATTAGCCCAGAAATGTACTGCTACTGTGAATTAAACGCGCCCCATGCGTCCTCTCAGACAGTCTGCCCTTGTACTGCTTGCTAAGTGTGAAAGGTTGGAATTTGGATACTTTCTTGGTTTAATTTCAAAAATATTTTACAGATAGTATCACAATACCAGACGGCAAGCCAACAGTTTAACGATAAAAAAAAAAAAATCTTTTAATTTTAAATGAAATGCATATGCTTAATAAAATCTAATCAGTGCTTTTAAACTGGATACATATGACTATAAATGCCAGTTTTTAATGTACTTTCTCTGATGGAAATCACTGGGGATAATTTTGAACGCTGGCTTCCAAGAGCGATGTGCTTGTCAGTGAGAAAATTTGATAAATCACTCAAAATGGCTTTACTGTGGTTTCTGTGCATTTCACATGGAAAACTTTTTGCTAGCTTTTTTAAAATCCAGGGGTAAGGAGGGACCATGAGAATGGAATTGTCTGGGACATTGTCTAGCTGAATCCCAGAGACTTAAGTTATGTGGTGCGACGTTAACATTTTTGTAAGTGTTAAGACACAAGAGTTTTGGATCAAGTTGAATAAGGGGAAAATGTTCATTTTTCAAAGTTTCAAAGTCTGTCGTGTTCCTGTTCATCGAAGTAAGTGCTGCAATTCATGAACTTCTTTCCCTTGCACTTCATAGATTCCAAACCCTCTGTTTGACCTGGCCGGGATAACATGTGGACACTTTCTGGTTCCCTTCTGGACCTTCTTTGGTGCAACCTTGATTGGGAAAGCAGTAATTAAAATGCACATCCAGGCAAGTACTACACCTCCCCTAGGGCTCTGGGGTGAAGACTTTTTTTTTTGACTGTTACACTTTGTTACTTCGTAATGAATTCTGGAGTCTCCCTTCCTGACCTGAAGTAATGGAAATTAATTTGGTGCAAAGGATTTACAAGAAAGGATCTGCTAGGCTTCTTATGCTCAAAACTTAGGCAACTGAATAATTTATAGCTACAAACTAATGAGCTCGCTGCCTACACCACTCAGGAAATTGGTGGTTAGCCAAGTTATTTACCTACGGTTTTTACCAGACTGAAAGGACTTCGTACTCATAATGAACTTGCCTTTTTGGTAACAAATACTCATTTCAAAGAGCACTGCAGCTAGCCTTTACCGGTTAAGCGGCACTTTTAAATGCTCCCTTTTCTCTCAGTTGAGTGTGTAGAGAAAGCCCCGCTCCCTTCAGGCCCTGCAGAAAGCAGGCTGAGGGGATGGCTCTGGGCACGTTGTCCAGAGCTTTCAAGCATGGTTAGCAATTTTTGGTGTCCTCAGTCTATATTATCTTGAAAGGGCCTGATTTCAGAGCGTGTCCAGTTTTTCTTGCTAACTTAGAGCCTTACCGGATATTCTGAAGTTGGCAACCAGAATCTCCAGTTTCAAAACTTCTGAGCCTCGCTTTTAAAATGCGTCACCATTTTGTCCAAGGAAAAATGAAGTATTGATTCCCTGGCAATGTGGTGGTTCGTGCTATACCATGAACTCCATTGCTCTATTTGTAGTGATTAGAACCAATGTTTTCAGCCGGGGCTGGGTTTTTTTAAGCATCTCCATAGGACTGGTGCAGTGCCTGTAGCTGTGTTGCTTCGAGATCTTTGCTGTCACTACATTAAAATAGCAGAAGCTATTAGTAGTATAAAATTACTCGTCTAGTAATTTTATAAAACAATCTTTCTTTTGCCCTGAACAGAGGATTTCAATCTTCAACCCTTTTTTTCTACCCATCTTTTTGGAAATGGTTATTTTACTTTGCCCAGTCCTTAAACAGCAAATAATGAAGAGATCTGAAAATTCTTTCATTTACTGTGATAGAACAACTTCTTCTCCGCACTTATTTTTGTATTATCTGAATTTTTCTGCTTTTAAATCTGCGTACTGTTAGAATTTGCTCTGGCAACATAGAAAAGTGAACCAGTATTTGTGTCATATTCCTTTTATTATTTTATTTGTCTTGTTTAGCTAGCAGAATGTTTGCTATGTAATTTATAGAGCTCCACGCTCAGATCAAATGTAAGTGCAAAAGTATTTCCCAGTGTCTTGTGCAGTTGGTAAATCATCTTATTTTGTAATACGTTTAGCTTTTAGAATTCTCTTTTCTGCGATGCTTGGTTTCAAGCACGCTCTGGTGCAATAGCCTTGATTTTTGTAGTGATCTGGCTGCAGTTTGGAATTTAGGAAATGTAAGAGTCACGGAAAAGGCTTTTAATGAAATCTTTCTCTAGGCAGGAAGCGAGTGGCTCTGGTGCAGTGGCCATCCTGGAGCTGCTTTTAACCGGCCTCTTCCTCCGGACCACAAAATCATTTTGTGTAGTCCTAGTCACATCCCTTATTTCCAGACTAGTGAATGCAGTTCTCGTTAGATCATGTTTAAATTTTTTTAAGGAGACTGTGGGAACTGTGTGTGTGTGTATACGCATCTACACACAGTCTTGCTCGCTCTTTGCAAATGCTGGCAAATATGACAAAAGTGGAATTAGCAAAGGCTATTTTAACAAAATTTTTACTTCTGTTAGAAGGGAGTGGTAAAATTATGGACATTTGGATTTTCTGCAAAATAAGCTATGTGTTTCCGAAGTTTCTTTTATTGAAATCACTCTGTTCCAAACAGTCTGTCGCATTAGACGGTGGCAATCTAAGTTTTTTGAACAGACAAGTACCCAACGGCTCTTACTTCGTTCTTCACTAAGTATTTTTTGTTATGTTTCTGTCTGAAGCACATGAATGAGGGGACTAAAAGATATATTCTTTTTCACTTCTGCGATCTTTAAGTACATGTGGTCGTGTAGGGGGATGTGAATTTTTCTGCACAGTGATGACTGTTTTTCCATGAAAACATTGTTGACGGAGTAAAGTGACCTTGAGCTTCTGGGAATTTAAGTTTGGGGAGGATGCGAATGGTTAGTAACACAGGCTACAAAAACATTGCGAGAAATGAAATCTATGAGGAAATAGAATAATAAAGTAAACAGCTTTTCTCTCTCCTGCCTCTTTTTGAAGAGTATTGAAAAATAAAGATCTTGAAAGAGAAGAGAAGGGAAAACTGTGTGTGAGTGCTGGAGAAGCTGTCTGGTTGGAAAGGAACATAAAATGTCGTGCCCCATTGTCTCTGCTTCCCTTTTGATCAAATGTTTCTCTAACTGATGTTTTCCTTCCTACAGAAACTTTTCGTTATTATAACATTCAGCAAACATATAGTGGAGCAGATGGTGTCCCTAATTGGGTGAGTAATTCTTTAATACAGTAATACCTTCACTCATTAAGTGGAAAAATACCGGAGGAGTCGAACGAGATGTGCTGAAAATTGGGCTTTGCTTCGAAGTGCAGGCTTGGGCCAACACTTAATTTAGGTCTTATTTGCAATTTCATTCCTTGCTTCAAGTACTTCAAGAAACATAATAGCGCTGGAGGTCAGATGGCCTGACTATATAGTACCAACAGTTAACTTTCGCCCAGAAATACGATACAGCTCTTCCAAGTATAGATTGCTGCGCTTTTAGCTGCAAATAGACTGGGTTTTTATGACTTCTTCAATGTCGTAGTGTGATCCTGTGGCAAAAAATGAAAGCACTGTTGTGATTTATGCAGTGTCCCAAGATGGCAATAAACATCTTCCATAATTGGAACTACCTTATACATTTAAAATATTAAATCTCTCATAAAAGGTCAGAATGAGAAATTTGGTGTAGAGTTATGTCTCCATTCTATTAAACTTGGTTTTTCATAGGAGAAATGACAGTTTTCATGGGTAAACTGTTCCTATTTTGAGAAAGTTTGTCCTTTTTTTTTTTTAGACTGAGTTCTTTAGTAATTGATTACTATTTTATTTTTTAAGTGAAAATCTCAGTTTAAAACAAGAAAACTAAGCAAAACCCCAGCTAACAACGTGGGGGGGGGGACGACAAGTAAAACAACATACTTTCATGTTGCCTCAGTGGGTTTGAATGAGGATTGGACACCGATGATAAAGTGTTAGATTTTTGCCTCATATCTACCTGTTCAGTCATGAAATCCTGTGTAATTTTAAAATCCATTGTTGATGTTAACATTTCCTGCCTGGTAATCCAGCAACCAGCGTCGCAGCAGTGCCTCTCTCACCGTGCAGAAGTTTCATGAACTGCTTGAATGCAAACAAAGTATGCAACTTAATTCATTTAAATATAGGCAAGTAGATCAATTCACATGGATTTCATCAAAAATTCATGCTTAATTGTTCAAAGGAGCAGTTGTGTTCTGGGGGGGGCAAAGCTACTGCCTGTTTTCCGTACACTGATCAGGTTAATGTCAGGGATGCAGGTTTAAAGTTTTAAATGTTTAAATGTTCTAACATTTAAATAGAAAGCTTTTTTGTTGTGGGGGTTGATTTGGGTTTTTTTAAACTACCTACCTAATATGGATCCATAAAATAAACTCTAAGGTGTTTCTGCTTTTCCAAGGTCTTTCACTTGTTATATGGGGCAAAATGATTGACACTTCGCTATCCAAACTGTAATAACGATTTTCACATAAACACCAAAAAGCCACGCTCCTCAAGAACAGTTTCAGGGGAGGAATGTCTGGAAAGAGTTCCTTTTAAAATATGTAAACTTGAAGTAGTAATGCTATACAAAGAAAAAGGAGTGTCAGAAGAAACATTCTAGGGCATTTCACTAATGAAACAAATCCTGACTTTATTACCTCCTGATCTTCTGATTGGGTGTCTGGTTTGTAACAAACTTCAAAATGAATTTCTTGCTTTGAACATTAAAAAAAAAAAAAAAAAAAAAATGTGGCTACCTTTAACCATCATTAGTTAGCTTTTCTTCGTATCAATCACAGCAGACAATTTACTTCTAACTTTTGATCAGATCTGCTACTAGGTCAGGTATATTTCCAAAGATTTACTCGCCTGCAAATCTTTGAGCCAAAACTGGTAGTTTTTTCCTACTTCATCTGTCTTGGAGATAATTTTGCATCGAATTACTTCGAATGCATTCACAAGACCTCTGCTGGATTCAGATTTTATTAGATGGTTGATGTCAGAGTTAAAAAATGTTCTCGGGAGACAGTAAGATTTTTGGAATGTCCCGGTATCCTTGACTTTTCTCAAGCTGTCTGCTAGCATTACCTCATCAATTTCTTTTAGAGTGGAGTATAAAACATGTTAAACAATAGCTTGCATTAAATCCCTTATTATTAAATTAAAATACAGTTCTATTTGGTGGTCGGTGACTTTATTTTAGTCAAATTCTATCCGACAAAATGACTTAAGACTTTTTTTTGTCTGGGATATTGCTCTTACACAATAGGAAATGTCTAAGCACAATACTTTAAAATAATGAATGGACTAATATACAGGATAACTAAAATCTAGACAGAAGATTAAGTTATGAGATAAAGTCTGAGAATACTTGATTTTATAAGCCGGAGAGAATTTCTCGGTAACTACATGAGTCTTAGTCAAAAAGCAAAAATTATTCACCTGCAGACCTTGCCCATAGCTCGGTAGTTGTTTACTTCTGTTGCTGGATGCTGTTGGCATGGCAGTCGAAGCCTGCCGTAACCAGGCTGTTTTAATATAATTCTGGGTAATTTCATTTTACAGTTTTGTCTAGGTCTCCATTACAAAAGGATCATAAAATACGCCTTTTATTAATTAAATACGGAAAGAAAAGGAAAAGAAAATGTGGCAGGAAATTAAGAAGCTGTTTCCAAAAAAGTTTTGAAAACGTTGGTGGGAGCTAGGGTGCAAAAAAATGAAAAGTAAGAAGGATGGGTGTTGGCAGCAGCAAGGCAAATGGCAGCCGTGCTGCAGCAAGCAGTGTTAGACGGAACAAGGGCAGCGCTGGTTGAGGAGGAGGAGACAAGGATGGAGTTAAGAACCTGAAGCTAGCGAGAGCCTTGAAATCAAAGCTGAAGAGGATTACAAAGATACTGGTAGCTCACATGAGGCTGGTAATTATCAACCTGTTCTACCAGTTAATAGTTTAAAGTTGTATTATTGCTGTCTAAAATGCTGGAGGAGGATAATGTTTTCTCTCAGGTTGTATTATGTTCATAAGCTTTTGTGAGGAAAGAGTGTGTGTAAGAGTTTTGTCTTCTATTCTGTCAGTTAAAGAAGAGTTTAACGTACTGATCATCCACTTTGATGTTGGTTTTAGGCCAAACCTAGCCCATTTAAAATGTTTAATTATCATGTGTGTTGTGGGTTTTCTTTTGGCTCTTAAATCTTTCCGTTTAATTTTTTTTTAACCTACAGCTGCAGGATTGTTTATGAAGTCACACTAAGCATACTGCTTTTAAGCACGATCATACTTTCTTTGAAGTGGCAGTTTCAAATGCGGATTAAGAATTCCCAGAAAATACTAAAAGGAATAGTTCTCAAAGTACACAAAACTGTCTGCCATCAGTTCTGGGTGAATGTTCAGAAAGAAAAAAATCTAATTTTTTTTTTAAATTCAGCATGCTCTGTTCATATTTTGTGCAAATGAGCTAACAGCTTTAGAACTTCAATAGGCATCTAAAAAATTCATAAACATGTTTTATATAGCATTAGACAGCGCGTGGCCTTCACCTCAGAAGCATCCGAACTTCGGCAGCAAACGGTCGGGCTGCATCCCTTTCGGACAAATCCCACCCTTCGGGCGGAGAGATTCCCTCTGACTGTTGTTAAGTTAATGATGAACGCAGGTAGGCTGCAGCAGATCTTAATTACAGAGGCCGTGAGAGTTAGTGAGAGGGGAGGCATGGACAGGAGAAGTGCCCGTGTGACAGACCAGGTAGGCCAGCTTGGCCAACTGAGTGAGCGACTGCCCGCAGCAGCTGATGCCTTGCTGGTTGTAGGAGAAGTAGAGGCTAATCTACTCAAGCAATGAACTGAGTCAATAAACTAATTTGAAGTTTAAATAGGAGCCAGTGAAATGCATGTAAAAAAATTGCACACTTCCACAGATTTTTAAAAGTGACTTCGTCAGCGCCATGTTCTGTGGGAGAGGTGCGTTAACAGCGAGGAGTTAGTTATAATTCAACAAACGCAGACCTGAAAATCTACCCCAAAACAGCAGTGCTTCCCAAGGGTTTCCTTGGAAAAAAACCCGCTGGTTTTTGTGGAACAAATTTTCATGCTTACCAGCTCTGCAGGCCGGTTTGAGTGATTGCATGTCTTAAAGGACAAACAGTTTTTGGTAGCAGGTACTTGAACCATTGCCCTGACAAACCAGTTTGCTGCTGTTTATTGTGCCATAATTCTTTGCTTCACAACTTAATCTCAGTTGATTCTTGTAAGGAGCGTGATGTTCCTTTCACAAATGAAGTCACGGTGACTGATGTAACTGGAAACTTTGCTTAAAGCTTGTATATTTTTTTCAAAAATAACTTACAATATAGCTTTAGGTTATTTCTTCAGAATAGAAGTCAAGAAGCTACAGTGATAGAAGGGGCTGCCCCAGAAATCAGTCGTCCTGGGGTGGGAAGAGCCCATTTTTTTGACTCACATTGTGCCATGCGATTGCCTGGGGTTTTTGGAGGCCTTCAGCACGGTACGACCCCACCGCGTGGCCTCGGCCAGCTCATCTCCACTGCTCCGTATCGCTGTGCTCCGGGCAGAGCCGCGTCCAAGGAGCCAGGCACAACCGGCCAACCACACCCGCTGGCTTGGTGGACTTTTGTTTTGCGTGTATGCCAGAAAGTCCACATCCTGTTGAACCGGCGTCTTTGTTAAAGGATATTTTTCAAAATAGGTTCCAATCAATATTTAAAATCCAACCTGTGTAGTAGAATTCAACCACAAATAACCTGAAGTGGCTGAGAACATGGATAACTGAGCAGTGACTTCAAAATCTCCCGAGAGAACTGCTTCTGGAAGGCCACACCAATACACCTGACATTTTGTGGTGCAATAAATCAACGGCTCTCCTCCCACAAGTACAGCAGAAACCTGTGGGACTGTGCCCTCCTCATACACCGTGTACACAATAGATCAGCTCTGCACAAAAAAGGCTTTAGCGTCGTGAAAGGGACACAGATGTGGATGAAATTTGAGTAGCTTTGGTGTTGAAAACCTTCCAGTGGATCACAACAGAATTACAAAAGTTTATTTGCAAAAGGCTTGTAGGATTTAACTCCGAACAAGCAAGCTTTTTTCCCCTGAATTGTGTACAAAAATATATCTTTAAAATACAAATAGAAGTTTCCTTACAAAGAGCAGTATTGAGCAGAGTTAAGAACCAGCAGTTCAGAGATGTTGCAATTCCTATTTTTGAAAGCATTGATTTTAACGTAACAGAATGTCCCAGGAAAAAAAAGGGTTTGCAGACAGCTTGGTTAACGTGGGTATTGGAGCGTAGCTCCAGGTATAAGTGACGTCAAACGTGTAACAATTTTAGCTTAGTAATCTTCAAATAAGATATTTTCTTTCTTCGTCTGGTAAAGCGAGTGAATCTGCCAAGTAGCCTTTTAACCCCCCCCAAATGATTCTGTTGATCCTGACCATAAACCAGATTTATTTTCTGCAATTTTAGAACACTGAAGGCAGACAACCTCTAAGTTTCACCAAATGCTCTGAGGCCAAAGCGGCGGTGATAGAAGCTGAAGGCTGTGGTTACTCGCTCCGGATAGCCCGGGTTGTGCTGGGAAGGCTCGCTCTGAGCCGGGGTCCAGGTTTGCTGCAGCATCGGCTGTCAGGGCTGAGTCAGGCGGGGAGGCCGAGGTCCACTGAGTCAGGGCTGCGCAGGGTCCTGGTGTTGGCGGAGCCTGAGGGAAACGGATGGTTTAAATACTGTGAGAATCTTTATCAGCACAGGAAATGACAGCTCATTAAAATACTAACCGTTAAGCCTGTTTAGATCACTGTCTGGAAAAAAATTAACCATTGAAGGTTCAGATAACTTGCAGGAAGAAAGGTGCTCTGTTCAGACAGTCAACACGGTGCGCAAATTAATCAGCTTTGCTAATTGTCCAGCGGCATAAAAATATTTCCGCTGGAATCTATTTTTCAGTAGTTTATAAAATGTCTGACTTTCAAAGAAGTTGATACCGTGCTGGAGCAAAACTTCCAATTTCTTTTGAGGGAGGGATGGCTGAAATAACCCACCATGGTGCCTCGTACTGAATGCCCTACTGCTTTTGAGCTTCGGGACGGATTTTTCTTGTGTTCTTACAGGGGAATGTAGAAATGCGACTCTAGTGCAGAGAAACTGTGTGGGAGGAGTGGGTGTCGGGTGTGATGATTTAATGATGCTTTGCATAATTGTCTGGAAGGGGAAAGCCTTTGCTGTGGCCCTCTGGCCTAGCTGTCAATAGTTAGTCTGATTTAAATACATTATTAAAAAAAGAGTTGGAGGTGCTGGGAGGGAAGACTCCATGCCAGCACACTCCCTCCTTCCTTTGTCGCATTCTTCTGTGCCACTTAACTCCCTTTTTTGTAGAAGGAGATAATCTCTGGCCTTGGGCCATGCTTGCTCCAGGACGGCAGGGTGAGATACGGACGGGTGCAGGGTTTGTGCTGACAACACGCACGATGATATTTTCCTCGTAGTTTGGTTTTCTGGTGTTTCAAAATCTCTTGTGCTGTTGTCTTCATTTGGCATTGTACTGCTGGCATTTCCTAAAAGGATGTTTTTCTCTAGCTGGGCTAGCCCAAATAGCTGATTCTGAGCAAAATGTATCGACGCTGTTTGTCCCCAGACCCTGCGAGGGTCCGGACGAGGACAAAGTGTGCGTGCCAGAGAGGCTGACAAAATCAATCCCCGTGTTAACAGTTAAACGGGTTTTCCAAATTAACAGCTGTGGATATTAGAGAGATCATCCATAAAATGGGGTTGTGACTCAATATTGCATCACCTTTCCAAGCAGGGCTTCGGTGTGCTTCAGCCTGGGAGCCCGGCGGCTTGTTTGCACGTCTATTCCATGATTATGGTTCTCATTTCCCTTCAGATTATTATTTCCATGATAAAACCGACTTCCACGTTTTTAAGCCTGCAGTGCTTAATGTTTCTTGATCGTCACAACCGGGGGACCGATTCCAGTTGTTCATATGAGCTGCTGCTTAGGGTATAAAATTCAGAACCGAATGCCACTGAACTTCCTATTTATGTTTTTAATTTCCATCAAAATAAATGGAGTTGAAGAACTGCTTGATCAGCTGCTTAATCACTTGCTGATAGAGGCCTCTTAAAAGGAGAAACTTTCATCAGCAGTAAAAACCCCACCACATGAATGTTCCTAAAATGTGGGTCTACAATGGCAACTATTTCTTGAAAATACTTGCTAATTCTAACATTTCTCTCTGAAAAAGTAGGCAAATATGCACATCTGCAGAGGTATTTTTAAGATGGGAAGTTTATATCCAAAATTGTGGACTGATAGATTTTTTTTTTTTTTGTGAAATGTTAGCTCAATGATACAAAAATGCAGCATTTGATAGAGAACTGTACTTCAGCCTTTAGCACAGCTTGTAATTCTTTGAGTGTTCACAAACTCTAAAAGCATAGGGTATGAAATTTCAATAACTCAAGAGCAACCTGCACTCTTAAAGATCTCATAAGATGAAAATTATGCCTTTCAAAAGTGCAAATATAATGATTAAATGGTTCTAAAGAAGTATTTTTAATATCAGTAAAAATGCAGTTGACTGGAGTGCTGAATAACTTTGTACTTTTTGGCATAGGGAAAATCATAGGGAAAATACTTTTTTTTTTTTTTTTCCCCTCCCTCCTCTTGGTTTGGTGCTTCATCCACGGGCATTTGAAAAATCTCCTACCTGTAGTTTCAAAGATTCTGTTCAAAAGAGAAGTTTCCCAGAAATCTTTCCTACCACTTCATGACTAGTGACATGCATTTGAGGCTCAAATATTGACAGTCATTCTTTGAAAAGCAAATCAATAAATTGTACAGTGTTTTAATAAACACAGTTTTGCTGTAACTGGGGTAGAAGTTTTAGGAGTCAGAATCTGTCAGAATCTGTACATAGGTGGTGTAATTTTTAAACTAATCCTAGAACAGCTTTGCTGAATCTCTGTAGCGTGGTGCTTCAAATAAATGCGAAGTTTTGTTTTATTTGTTGGAAAAAAAAAAAGCTATATAGTTTTTCATTTGGATAGAAATTGTGGCTTTTAATTAAAAAAAAAAAATCAAAGATGCGTCTGTTTAATTACAAATACCAGGTAGAACTTCTGAAAACAGGCTTCAACAGTGTTTTGTTCAGTGAAGCAAAATTCTTGGGTGTTTATGTTGTAGTATTAGAACGCGAGTAATGTTTTTTACTGAAATGTTATGATTTTAATGAATTTAGACTGTACCAAAGGCTAGTGCAATTTTTTTGGAAGTCTATTTTCATTTCAATTCCTTGTGAAACATTCAATTTCAGCAGAGAATCAGAATGAACTAAACCAAAAATCGGTGTTTATAACTATTTCTAAAACTTCTTTGAATCAAAATGTCTTCAGAGGTTTAAAAAAAAAAAAAAGGCTTTTTTTCCTGAATCCTATGGTAAAACTGTAGCTGGTCTCTTTGCTTTTCAAGCAAATTTTGTTGAAAGGACAGAGTACACCAGAACAGCACCTCTCTTCTAGCAGTGCATCCTTGTTGCTGACGAACTGCAAAATTCATTAACAACAGTGATAGCAACTAGTGAAATGTATTTCATTGCTTGTTTGGACAGACAACTTCTAGTGAACAACCTTCTTTTTATTTTATTTTATTTTATTTTATTTTTAAATTGAAGTCCTTAAGCCTTTAAGAAGGGACAGCAGGTTGTGTGTTTGGGGTCTTTTTTTGGTGTGTTTTGTTTTGGCAGATAGAGACTGCAAAGTGTGGAAGAGCTGAGTTCTGTTGTGCACTAAGGTCCTTTTATTTTCTTATCCTTGCATATTCTTTATTTGAAAGACAATAGGCTTGATTCTCAAAGGAAAATGCAGGGAATTGGGTTTAGATTATTCTACAAACAAGGGTTATCTTCCAGCATCTTCCCTTCTTAAGTCGGATGTGTAAATACGCCTGTGGTTTGCTGAAGGCTCCTGAAACTCCAGCAGTCTTTTGAAGGTGTATCTTAAAGTCATTGCTAAGTGGCGCAGAATTATGATGCAAATCTGTCCCTGCTGCCTGTGCACCTGCGTCTGGTTTGAGTGTAACCCTTGAAAATTTATACCGAAGTCTTCCCCCTCCTCCTTTGATAGGAACAGGGTTGGTGAGTTGAGCTTCACTAGGTTTGCAGGGGGGTACCGCTCACTGGTTTGTAATTAAATAGAACGAAAACGGATTTTTAGGACTTCTAGATCTAAGGTGATGCCTACGCTTTGGATATTAGCTGACATATATGTTAGCTGGTTGATGAAATGATTGAATTTTGTCAAAAGAGTACAAGTAACCGGTACTGTCCCACTGAAATGGGATTTCAAGAATTTTATTCCTCGTACTGTGGATTGATGATTTTCTAGATGTTACTCTGCTTCACTTTACTCCTTATTTAAATTTATGCACCTTTTTTCAGTATTAAAGCCTCTGCAAATGTGCAAAACATTGCAGACTTTTAGAAACCGAGATCCTTGCATTCAGGATCTTGCAGGTCTTCAAAATAGCTTTAATAAATGAATCTCGGGCACTGAATTCTTAGTCATGCTCACAAAAGAAAAAAAAAAAAAAGCTGAATACTTTTAGTGAAAAAAATTTTGAAATACAACAATGAAAGTGTTGATGCACCAGGATCTCTTCAAGCCGTCTGAACTTGGTTTTCATGTCTTTGTTCTGCTGTTTAATGCTAACTGGGCACTGACTTACTTCAGTTTTCAGAAAAAAATGGAGGCATTTGAACAACCGTTCTGTTAATCATTCATCTCTCATCATTTAAATATTCATTTCATAATCACCCAGAAGTTTAAAAGTAAACTATTACCTTTCAGTGGCTTTTCCGGGCTTCCAAGTTTCATTTGAAAAGAAACCTCAAAATGTAACTCATTTTTACAACTGACTCGTACCGATCAAGCGAGTCATTAGCACAATTTTTACCACGAGTAGAGTCAGCTTCGTAAGGGACGGTTCTGAAACACTGGAAATCATTTGTAAAAGTCGACATACTCTTGTGTAAAATGTGTAATAGTTGTGCTTTAGTCTCTGCTTTTTTTTTTTTTTTTTCTGAAATTTTACCAGTCCAGGCACAGAATTTACTCACCCATTTGTATCATCGTGGGGGTGAATCATGAGGGAAGCAATATCTTTCTTGTAAATATGTTCAGAAAAATTATTTGCCCCTGGCTATTGAAGGAAATCGATTTAGTGGAGGAGAATGAGGAGCTTTGCTTCTTTGGTCTGTGCATTTTCAGAAGTTCTTAAGATTAGAAAGCTGTTATTTTTTTAATTGGGCTTTAGCCTGGAAAAGGGAATATTATGTCAAATCAGGAGACTGAGGAAAATAATCTGAGAGACCTAGTCCTCCTGCAGTCATTCGGAGAGGGGTGATCAGTTTGCAAAGCTGTCTCTGTGTGTCTAAGTAGTAGTGTAAAGAATCAAAACTGAAGCGTTGAATTTAGGTGACTTTTTTCAATGTAGAAGACCATATTAATTTCTTTAAAATTAAAAAAAGAATTTAAAATCTCTGTTCTCTTTGAAATTATGGTGTTTGTCAGTAAAGGGAACTCTCCTGTGGTTGGAGTTAGTGTTGGGGGGTGTGTGTGGATCAAACCTTGGGAGCCTTCGGATTGTGCGTGTGTTCTCACCACACCAGCTCAGCTAATGTTGTTGCTAGTGGGAATTTGTTCCATAGAATATTTAAGGATTTTTTTGGTGTTTTTTTTTGTTTTTTGTTTTTTGTTTTTTTTTAAAGTGTCGTGACAATTATTAAAGCTCCTCGGACCTCCTGCTAAATAGCATGGTGTATAGATTTAAAGAAAAATGACCTAGGTTGTTTTTGATTAAAGCCTGGACGGGTTGTGGTATTTGCAGAATGGAAGTTGGAGGCTGCTGTGAGCCTGTCCAGCGCGAACACCTTTACGCCTTAGGTAGGAGAGGGTTCTCAGTTCCAAAACCGTGATCTTTATAACGTTAATGTAAGAACAAGGTGTTTAGTAATGCATTGTAGCTTTTGTGCAAGTCATCTGCCATAAACCATGGCATGATTCAGACCAGGGTTCATAGTTCCTTCTTTGTTCCTTTGTTAATCACTGACTTGTGGGAGGCGCCTGCAGAATTTGCTAATGCATTCTTTTTGGGTAAGGATGACGCACAGATTGTCCTAATAAGGACTTAGTTTGAGAAAGGGGCCGTCTTCTTTGAGAAGATAGGGGCAAGTCATAGGGCGAGCAGTTTCTTTTTTAACTGAGGGATGACACAAGCACAAGTCATTTCCTTATTAATCGGTTCAAACCAGTTCTTACAGGAACCGCTGGTGATAAATGTGGGACTTCTCAGAAGTCATTCATTTTATTCTCAGCGCTGCACCAGTGCACAGCCTCAGCTGGCTTCTCCTGGCGTTAAGGAAATGCTCTAGCCCGCAGCTTCTTTCTGTGTTACCAGCAGCGTAGCGTCACTGGTTTGCTCTGAAAGATTTTTCTTTTTGAGGATCTGGGGAAAAATGTCCCTTTCAGAAGTATCAGATAAAAAGATGAAAGATACTTTATTTCATGGTTATCTGCTTTCTCAAGTAGCAAAGCCCTTCTGAGCTGTAGCTCAGTCTGAACTTTGTTCTGTTTGGGTCAAAGTGGTAAGTTTAAAAAAAAAAAATGTTTTTTTGTTTTTCTTTTTTTTTTCTCCCCTATTTTGTCTTGTTCTCTGGGATGAACTTTGCATCAGTGCTATTCCAAGTATAGGTCCTTCTCTTCAGAAGCCATTTCAAGAATATTTGGAAGCTCAGAGGATAAAACTTCACCACAAACCTGACAGTGGCGTGCCACAGGTAAGAACCTCTCTGCCTCCCTCCCCAATTAATTTTTCCCTTCTCTAGCTGTCTTTTGACTTGTCAGGTTTACCGATGTAACTCTCGAGTGTTTTTCAAAGATTTGCAGTGGCCCAGGGAATAGATAAAAATCTCATTTTAAAAGCAACCTGGGAATTAAAAATAATTCTGTAATTGTATGCAACTGGACTTAAACCTCTTGGAGAATAGAGAGAACAACCAGGCAACACCAGTGGCACGCCTTGCCTCTGTATTAGCATGCCTAGTTTGAAAGAGAAATCTAAGCAGAAAAAGGTTGCATTTACATGTGAAATGGTAACAAACTGTGTGCAGCATCAGTACTTCAGAAGCCAGTAGGATCTGTGGCTTAATGGCCAATAAGAAATAAAATCCCCAAGCCTTTACTGTTCAAAAGGAAAAGAAAAATACGGTGTTCGGAGCTGGTACAAAGGGGCAGAAGTGTCCTTTCGTACCAAAAAAAAAAAGTATTTTAAAAAACATACCCTGAATTTTCAGTGGGGACAGAGCAACTTTGACATGAAATTCCTTAGGATACTAAGGCATTTTTAGATAAAATCCGTTACTCTAACTCACATTTCACATTTAATACTTGTAGCTCTTAGAAATGTTTCTTTGCCCCCTTTTTTTTTTTTACCAAAAAAGAGACTAAATTAGGGAGGGTCAGGCTGGAATAACTAAATAGGCAGATTCCTTTTATGCACATTGAAGTATTTTTTGTGCAGTGCATTGCTGCCCTCCTTTGACAAAACCCCACAAGTTAAGAGTAGCCATGGAAAACGCTCGAAGTGGGACTGCCGAGGTCATGGCATTAACTTCTCGTGACACCAGGAGACTCGGATGCTAATTGGAAGCTAACACAGTATATGCAGTTTAGGAAAAAAAACACTGTTAACCAACGAGCTTCGTGTTTTCTTTGCAATGAACGTGACAGGGAGCGGCAGTCAGGGGTTGCTAATTCTGAACTCTCGGAATTGTTAGCAAAGACAAAACAATACAAGGGATAATAAATCACTTCGCTAGCGTGCTGGTAATGATCAAGGATTCATCATCTGCCCTGCAGTGTACTTGGCAAGCCCTCCTGCCTTGTTTTTCAAGGGACTAAAGTCAGCTTTACAGGGAGACCTGCAGGAATCCTGTCAGCTTGCACTTGGTTCCTGTTTTTAATTTGATAAATTACATAGTAAATAAAAAATGGTTAGGCTTTTCCCTTTCACCCAGAAAATGGAGACTGCTCCATTGTGCTGTCCACTAATCTTCGTTTTCCTCCTTCTGTTTTGTCTTTGTCTCTTCAGGGGGAAAACTGGCTATCGTGGATGTTTGAAAAATTGGTGATTGTCATGGTTTGTTATTTTATCTTATCTATAATCAACTCCATGGCCCAGAGCTATGCCAAACGACTGCAACAGAAGATGTACTCTGAAGAAAAAACCAAATGAGCTTGGAAAAAAACCCTTGGAATGGGTTTTAGCAGACACGAAAAATGACACATCTTTCCATATGTTTAAAAATCAGCATTATTCAAAATGGGGGAAAACTTTTTAACATCAATTTTCAACTAGAACGAGTTTTTATTTAATTTTGAAAGTAATTTGGATATTAGAGCAGACGTTTCATTGACAAACTTAGAAATGTTAAGGTAAGGTATAAATGCTTTACATGTCTGAGTTGTATTATATGGGATGGACAATGTGATGTTAAATGGAGTTTAACACGAATGTTGTCCATCCAAATTACTTCCAAAACTGCTGATTTAATACTCTCCACTTCCTGATTTAACTTCAGACTGACCTAAGGGTAACTTTTTATTTTGAAGGGTGGCCGTTTTGCTTTTTCCATAACTTTCAAAACTGTCAAAATGTATATAAATGAATACAGATCGGATACAAACTGTTGCATGTCCCTCCTGGTAAGGCTATTCCATCTGAATTCTCCAGTGTCCCATCGCATTGCACGTGCTCTCGGTTGGAAAAGCCACCCTCTTAAACTTCATGATGTTAGCAGAGACGATTGATGTCAAAATGCTGAAGCTGACATTTTTTATTCTGTATATTTAGAATGAAGTTAAGATAAAACTTTATAAAGTCATCTTTGATCATTCCAGAATTTCTTGTGTCAGTCTTTTTAAGCTGTTTCTTTTCCTCTCCACTTTTGTACGCTCAGTTTCTTTAGTTACTTTATTAAGCCTTAATCCCGTGAATCGCATGCTTTACTCATCCTTCCTGCACCAATGGTGCTGAAGCCCTTTGTTCTTTTTTTTTTTGTCTTTTTTCTTAAGAACTTCTTACTTAGCAGAAGGAAGTAGAAAGCATATCACTTGCTTGAAGTATGGCTCACTGGTTAAAATAGGCAAGTTAAATAGCTAGCGATATTTGTTATCATAAATTCTTCTCAGATGTTTGCCCCTGATCACAGCACCGTGGGCAATGAAGGAGAGGAGAGGGGGGAAGAGTAAAGATTCCAGCTGAAATCAGATTTGATGTCAAACCCAGCAGTGATGCGGAGAACCTTAGAGAACCTTAAACGTAGGCTTTAGAAGTCAGGTATTTTTTAAACGTTGTTATGAATCGGTGTGTGTTCCAGTTCTAATGTACGTGAACATAACCAATATTAAAATGGATCTTTTCCCGCTTTAGTGAGTAGATATCCATTCCACTGCTACTGTATTTGTATTACTACTCTAGTAATTTTTGAACTATTGCTTTTTCAATTTTTATCCTAGGGGTAAGTAACGAGAATTAATTTGACTTTCAGTGTTATCAAAAGGTGGCATATGAGCACAAAGTAGGTTAGATCGGGCTCTTGCTGAGCTTAGATTTACCCCTGCATTAGGTTAGGGCAGGTCTCGAGCAAGGTGTGAGAATATGTATTTCGTTCAATCCTGCCTGAATGTCCTCTTGTGTTGCCAACCGTCGTGACATCTCCATGGCTGTACCATCCTGTCGGATAGCTTATCAGACTGATGTTGACTGTTGGATCTCATGGCAACAACAGTCGGTAGGCTGTCTGACATTTTGGTATCTTTCATCTGACCGTTCGCTCATCCATCTCCAACTGTTTCATTGAACATCAATAGCATATAAATGTTTTTAAGTTTAGATGGAAACGAGTTCAGAAGTCATGCAGTGCAGCAATCTACATAAGAAACATCTAAAGTTTCATCTCGGTTGTGTGTGGGGTTTGTAACGTTTCTCTTGTACACTTCATAAATAACTTTAAACAATGTTACTGAATGAATGGGGAGGCTTTTAATAGGGACTTAGCTCAATAGAGCTGCTGACTAGATTAAATTCAAGTATCTAGAAGTCCCAGTGCTGGGAGGTAGTACAAGATAGTTAAAAGCACAAAGGCCATTCATTTGTCCCTGTGGATTTTTAAAAGATGAACAGTATTTCTTAGATCTTGGCCCTCACAGCTTTTTCCACTTTTTGGCCTAAATATTGTCTTTGAAAATAACGTAGCAAAGAACTTGTTCTAATACAATACATGTCCAGAAAATCATAGCTCTATTTGATACTTCACTTTTGTCAGTCTACTAAAACTTTAATTTTGCACTTTGTAAGCGATCACATCAGCAGTTCATAGCTGTTTGTTTCCTTTTTCTTCAGGATACTTGGATTAGTGAAACAACTGCTTGCTACTTACCCCTGTTTCAGTGGCAGCTTTTTCCCCTCAATTCTGCCATTCACCTCAGGGACATTGGTATTTTACTTCACACGGTTCTGGTAGTGTCTTAAGGCCTTTCGTGAGAGTAAATTAAATTTATGCCATGTAGAGGCCCCTGTGTGCTGTCAGATTGAAATGAGGAGACTGTGTAACAATAAGTAAAAAATTAAAAAGCCCCTCTTCCTAGAGCTTGAGCCAATAAACTGTACCATTCTAAATGCTTTAGCGGTCTCCTCACAATTATGCCTCCTTGCCTACTGAAAAATCACTAGACAAATTGAAAGCTTCCCCCCACTTTTATTTCAATATATGTTTACATACGTATAGTGAGAAATACCTATATCTATTGTTCTGCAACTCATGTTTGTATGTGTCCATTCCAATAAGCTATGCTGTTATTTTGAAGCTTTCTGACATTATTGAAAGAAGGGAACGGTCATTCTACTTGCTTCTACCTGCTCGGCCATTGGGAGGTAATAAGACTTGGTGAAAGGTAACAAATAAGGAAATTAAAGTTAATGAGATTTGCAAATGGATAGTTCTATGTTTGCTTAAATAAACAAACAACTGTTTCCCAGTGTTTATTTCAGCTGGATTGTTTCCATTTCTGTATATTGGGCTCGGTTGTTGCGCTGCGAAATTTGTTGTCCCAAGCATTCTACAGTAAGTTTGAATGTAGAAGATACATCTGCAATTGCATTTTGTGGCTTCAAAGAGAGACTCAGAGCCTTTAGCATTTCATTTGAAAACATGTATTTTGCTCCCTTAATCCAAAGTTTCCTTTTGTTGCACATATTTTCAGCTACACGTTGGAAGCAGTCAATCATCTAGTTTAAAGTGTGTTAAAGAAAAATCCAAAGCGAGCTCTGTTGCAAGAGAAACAATCCTAGCTTGGATCACTGTATTTTTAGCTGATTCTTCTTGCAGTTTAGACACTGAATAAAGTATCTTGCTTTTTTTCCTTGGAATTACTGAAAATCACACGAAGTAACAGCCCTCGTAACAACAACTAGTGTTTGGTTAAACATCCAAGATGACTTTGAGGCGATAAAGATTGTTTTAGTCTCATCATCTGTGGAACATGGCTGACTCCCTGCTTTCACAAGCGCACTGTAAATAGGCAGCAAAGCAGAAAGTTGGCCGTATTTGCCAGCCTAACAATTCAGAGAGGCGCATCAGAGCTGAGGGCAGGCAGGATTGCAGCCGATCCCCCTCCTAATTCTCTACTCGCTTGCTGCCCAACCTGCAACTTGCACCTCACCAACAATGTACTCTGAAGGCCGTGTGAGCTGTAAGCAGGCTGGCGTGCCCCTCTCCCTGCAGCCACGATGTACCCCATCAGGGCAGGAATTGTGTTGATGTAAGCTCAGCTAAAAAGGTCACGCTGGTCTGTGCCAGGCCGAGCCAAGAGACCGGCACGGGCCATGTCGGATCAAATCATCTGGTTCCACGCTTCCCTCAGCTCCATCAAAACCAACAGGAAGCCTCCTGCTCCCCATCTCTGCTTGTAGTTTCTTACCTCCATCCTAATGTCCCGCTGTGTTTCTTGTTAAAGCAGCTCCCTCTGAAATCACCCGGCTGCCTGTTCATGCTCAAAGATACTTGTCATTAATACTTGAAGATGGCTTAATGCTGTTCCAGAAAGTTCTTCCCTGCTGTGCTTTTGGGTTTCATTATTTAATTTGTTAGAATCAGCATCCCTCTCACTGCAGGCAGTGCTAATTACAAGCACAAATACTGTGGATGTTTCCCTGATTATCGAGCACAAATATAAATATTAGTGAACAAAATTGATTGCAGATGTAAAAATAAGTGGTGATTGGGTGTATTCCTTGGAGGTAAAAGTAATTCAGTTGTCTTTGAAGCACATGGTTAAAAAAGACTTTGTAATCAGCAGGTAAAAGGTTGAATGTAATTATATATAAGGTAATTGAAATTGCTCTTCTGAGATTTAAAATTCTAGGGTTTTTTTCTGTAAATTTGTTTGGGGGTTTTTTTGGAGAAGGAAAAGAAGAAAAAACAGTAAGTACTCTGCCCAGCCTTCTCCAGATTGCAGCACTAAGTGGAGTGTGAAAGTGGGGGAGCAATAGCCAGGGCGGGCTTCCTGCAGGGCTGTCGCCCCTGGCCGAGAGCAGGCTGGTCCAGGTGCGGGTTTAACTGCTGGAACCTTGGTGGATTGCTGGAACCTCTTCAGGAAGCAGGGAGCGAAGCAATCGCCTTCCCTGTGAAGCACCCTGCTAATGCAGTCAGAACTAGATTGAGGGTAAATATTTGCATATGCTCTTACAAACTCATTTTTAAAAGGATTATACTGAAAAACTCTTTGAGCCTGCTGTGACCTTCCTAATTCAAGTGTCTAATTGAGGGCATGAAACGCTAGCATGCATTTCTTTATCTGTTTCATTTGCTTATTGATGCATCCACTCAGCTTTCATAAAAGGCAGCAAAACACGGTTTCGGTAGTGGTGTGAATGGGAGAGGCTGTAACAACCTGGGTCAGTTGTCAAAAGTGAAAGGAGCTCAACTGCAGAAACCGTTATCCGATGTCCAAACGATGTCTGGCTCTATCGCCTTCCAGGTAAAAGCAAACAGGAGGAGCCCAGCAATCTGCGACAGGCTTCTTGGCATGTGTCAGGAATTCAGCAAAATGGTATTTTGGTCAAAAAAGCTGACTACTGCTCTGTGCTGAATTTGAAGTGAAGAGGCTGTTGAGCTGTGAAGTCATTCAGCCTGACTACTGGTGATATTCAGTTGTGCTAAAACAAATGTGCAAATGTGAACCTGTTAAATGGGCCGAGCTTTGTTTTACGTCGCCTTTGACGCTGCCCTTTATTGTGCTAGAGGTTTTTTTTTTTTAATTATTATTATTCACTGATGGAATGATTCAAAGAGCATGGACTACATTAGCATTAAATCAAAGGTCATCTTTCTTTAAACCTCATTTGACGAGCTGTTCAGATATGGATAAGTGTGCTGCATCTTCCGTGTTTCAAGGGAGTTACTCCCAGCTTAATTGTTGTTCTGGTTTCCCAAGAAGCATAAATGAGTTGCGCAGGCAGCTGGTAATAAGGAAACTGGCTGCTAGTTCCTGATGAAAGGCAAGAGATAGGACTTGTCGGCTCAGTGTATTGTCCCCTGCTCTGATAACTGCCCTGCAAACCGCGCCCTTTGCCCGATGGCCTCAGAAACTGCTTTTCTGTCCTTGTAAAAAGTGCGAGTTGGTGTCTCTTCTCTGGTGATTGCTGCGCTGTTCCTGCGTGAGGGGTCCTGCGAGGGAAGGGCTGTGTGTTTAGCACACGTGATTTAAGGCATAATCCACCATTTTTGGGTTTTTGGTGGTGTTTTTTTTTTTTAAATGCCACACAGATCTGGTTCTGCCTCCTCATGAGAGGCGGTTGGAACTTAATTTTGTTTCCTTGTGGCGTTGGTAGCGTGGCATTTAGCTGCTTTTTGCTATATGGAGCATTGCACTTATCTCAAAGATACCTCAGATCTAGGCAAATTCGATGAACTACACCGAAGTGTTCGTTAGCCTGGTTTTACACAAGATTGTGACCGCAGTTACGGTTGATGACATCGATCTGTAGGTAGTCACCTATTACCTTACTTGGGTACCAGCTGATCTGCATGACATTTCTAAGGTCCAAAGCCTTTTCACTTTGGCGGAAGATGTCAGCCAGAGCTCTCAGCTACTTGAGCACAGGCACCACCAGTGCCCGGGGAGGTTAAACTCTGCCTCAAACCATTCAACAAAGTATAAGAAATTCTCTAAGAGATTAGATGCATTTCCCAAAGCTTGTTCTAGCTGCGTGCAATGACGCTGTGGTACCTCTATTTTCCTTCCATATTGTCAGGAAAGAAACTGGCAGTTCTCTTGCAGAAGCTGCTGCTAACTAAACCACATAAATACTTTGCTCGAGGCTCACACTTACGTGCAGAAACCACGTGAGTTTTAAGGGACTGCGTGTCTTTCCTGAGACTGTGTGTTTCTTAGGGTCTATCCATCTGTTGAAAAAAGCAGGTTTGTGCGCTCAGCGTTTCTTTTCTGTCTCCGAAAGAAACTGGACCTGCATAAAGAGAAAATACACATCTAGGTTTACAACATCGTACACATCTAACCATGTTCACAAAATCTCTGTGGCCTGTTTAGAAACCATGCTTCTCCCAGTGCCTCTGGTTTGCTGCAGCTGTTTTCTTGAGAGCTGTAATATTTAGGGTATTTTCATAACAACAGGTTTCATTTCTCTGATTCCTTGATTTTTACATCTCACCTCAGTCCAGCTGACCTCTCTACAGTCACATGCATCCACCTGAGTTGCGTAAGACTCCAGGTGGGGAGCAGCAAGGAAGAGAGAAACTTTTAAGATGCCTGAAGCTGGTATTTAGTTAAGCTCAAAGTAATGGATGCCAAAAACCCCTTCAAAGCAGTATTTCTACTAGATCTGCTAATGCAATTGGCGATTTTAATTCTGTTGCCACCTTTACCTTCTATGTAAACCTGTCTTGAACGCTGCTGCGTGTGCACAACCACCACGTGGGAAATCACACTGCAGCATTTCTGCACGAACTAAAATGGTGATGGTTACCCAGGAGGAGTCAGGTGTTTTTAAGTGAAGTGTGGAAATCTCCTGTGCTATCCTTCGGCAATAGATTTCAGCTGTGACACAGAGAATCATTCCAATTGAGCGAATAAGGACAGTGTTTAAATGTTGTTTGGCAGACCTGATCCTGAGAGTCCTAGCTTAAAACTGTCCCTGATGTCTCTCCTCTCAGTCCTTCTTGTAGCCCTGCCTGTCCTTGGTGCTTAGCGATTTTTGGACAAGTTCAGGCCTGTTGACTGGAGTTTTGTTCAGCTTGAACAGGACCCCACGTGTTTTAAAGCAAGTTCAGGTTTCCTTTATAATGTCATTAAAGAATCGTCTCCCCTTTCACAGCACACTTAGGTTTGTATCTATTTTTTTATATAAGAATACTTCACTGTGAAAATACTGGTTTTGTGGAGAAGCCTGTCTAAATATTTGTAGAGGAAAATAACGTGAAAACCTGAGTTAATGCCTGGTAGGGAGGGAATGGAAGCTTTTTTTATTGTGAGGAGAGTATTTAATTTTTGTTCATCAGTTGCCAAATTTATGTTTTTAACTGTTTTATCAGTTGCATTAGGTTTCTTCACCAAAATTCAGCCTAGGAAGGAGAAATTGCTAGTTTACCACGTCAGATAACTACGTAACTACAATTGCTGACTAGATGACTCGGACTCAGGTAGTAATACAGGCTGAAGTTGCCCAAAGTGGGGTGGGGAGGAGATTTCCCAGTGTTTTCTTCGCAAGTGGCAGAAATGCATGACAGCCAGCAGCAAGCAGTCTTTCATGGAAATACATATTCTTGAACTCGGTATTGTTCTGAGCCATCTGGAGAGCAGTAGCTCTGAACTATTGCCCAGCTCTCACCATACTTATTGAGGATATTGTAATGAACAGCTACAGCTGCCCTTGCCAACCAAGTACAGAGTCAGTATTTTATTACACCTTCAGCGTGTGGGATAAGGCTGCTTTCCATTTGGCTCCTTCGGCGGTGTTCTGCTTACATGCTCCTGTAAATGATCTATTACGTATTGGAGACTGCTGGGCAAAAGTTCAAATTAAATCATGCCATCTGACCACAATTACACCATTCTCAGGCAACTGAAGTGTATTTTTGTGAGCCTTTAAATAAACATTACATTGTACATGTAACCAAATATGTACAATAATCATTTTTGCAGAACGCACCCATTTAAATGCAAATGTACCATATGAGATGGTATTTATTTCTCGTCACATGTGAAACAAAAGCTCGTAGCTCACTGAAACTCGAGCAATGTTTATTCTGTCTTTTTTATATTAACCAGTGGCTTATTTTAGTTAGTTTCTCTACTTATTGCTCTTACTTTTAAAATAGGAATCTTGGCCTAGAGGGAGTCCTCATTTTACTTATTTTTCTATCTTATGGTGTAAAATTCCATACTTTTAAAAATTTGCTTTTAAGAATAGCAGATGAGAAGGTTTCTGCAACCTGATTCGGACAGGTAAGTACAGAGGCCTGTGCCTTTGGTTTATACCACTAGACTCTCTTGGAAGTCCCTGTTTCGAATCTCTCAGGCTTGTATGAACCATGGCGTTAAGGTTTAGCCTTCTTCTGTGAGCTATCCATTTATACCTCTAAAAATTGCCTTTAAATTTCCTAACGAGCAGAAGCAGCCTCTCTCATCTCTTATCTCAGGCTATCTTCACCTTTTCCAGTGTGCTCCCTATGGTTGGCAATAACATTTGTTTGAAACACCACCCTATTCGCAGCTGTTTGCGCGTCTGGGAAAGGGTTAAGCAGGTTCTGCTGATTCATGGAGGTAGGTGACTCACTACCCCACCCGGATAGAGGGGAAGTGGCTGTCTAGAGGGAGAGGATTCATACAATGTGAAATCAGAAGGGACCATTGTGAACCTCGAGTTTGACTGAAAGAGCCGGAAAGGCTCTATAGTTAAAATTCAGGATTATCAGCTCAACATCCAGGCGAGTTAAAGGCTGGCTGAGTGTCCCGGCTGTGCTTCTGGAGCGTGGGCAGAGGTGGGGTAGGAAGCCCAGAGGCAGGAGGCTTGAGGAGGAAGCCTACACTGGAATTTGCTGCCATGGTAAGGCCGTGTCTGGGCCACCCCTGAAGGCAGTGGAGGAAAGGCAGCAGCTCAGTTCCTTTTGGAAGTTTTTTGTACCATATCCGATCCATGAATCACATTCCTGATGACTCTTGTGCTGTTTTTAAAGTAGTGTCCAGCAAAATGCAGACTTCTTTAAAGTACACTTTGATATCTGAGAATATTTCCTTTTGGATGTTTAGTCCCTCATTTCATAATATTTATCTATACTAAATTTATTAACAAATGCAGAAGGACATGAAGTATTTATTCAATATCCTTTTGTACTTTAATATTTCCCAGTAGTGTATCAGCTGGTAATTGGAACATAACTTCCTTCCTCCTTATTGATAAAATCCTAGTTGTTGTGGAAATCACCAATTTTTCCCTTTAATCTTGAGCTGTTTCAGTTTGGTAAATCCTCTTAGAAGTCCCTTATATATTTACCCTAAGATTCTATCCTTTCTGTACTGGTAGTCAGTCTAACCTTATAAGCACCAACATATACTTAAGTCCAAATAAATTAATTGTATCTTTAACTACATTAGTGCCCTGTCACTTGCCAAACAGTTACTATGTTTAAAGTACTTGTAACAGGTTAATTTTTGTTCCTTTTTGTTCCTTTTTTTTTTTTTTGTGGCCAAATAGAAGTTGTCCTATTCATTAAATATATCTGCTATGGTTAGAGACCTTGAACCAACTTCCAAGTGAGCTGCACCTGTCCATTACAAAAAAACAATAGTGAGATTCGATGCATTGTTCCTTGGTTTATGGACATCCTGTGGGTAGCTCGCCTAGAACTAGCTGGGTCAAGGCCACTGGTTCTGTTGTCCCTGCCTCAGTGAGGCGGTAGCTCGTGCTGACTTTGAGCTACTTCATTAATTTTAACTTCTAATGAGATAAAGGCCCCCTTCCAGGCTCAGACTATTCTTTACATTATTCTTTAAATTATTCTTAATTTTCTCAATAAAATAGAAAATGACTACTCTGCCTTCTAATATAATCGTAGATCATGAAAATTTGATAATACCTATTCACTTCCTGTCACTTTGACCCTCTCCTCTCCACATCCTGGGGAAAAAAAATAGAGGAATCCAGCCATAGATCAAAAAATGAAGGCTTAGTTTGGGAAAGGGTGTGAGAATTTCAGAACTGAGGTCAGCAGTGAAAAACACTGACAGGAAGAAGGCTAGAGATGCCTAAAACAGTTCCTGTCAATCTCTTTTCCAGAGCAATGAAAGGGATTATAACAGCTAATACACCAGTTACACATTTGTTTTCACCACTTTTTTTTTTTTTTTTTTTTTTTTTTTTTNTTTTTTTTTTTTTTTTTTAGTTTTGAGGAATCTGTGTTGTCAAAATTTGGCTGATGGTTGTGATCCTCTATTGCTGCTTTGAAAAGCTTTGTTCTCCCGTGGAAGTAGGAGTATTCTGTGAACAAGTTCTTACAGAAGTATCCTTGTTAAGCATAATGAACCTGTTGGCCTAGCTCTGCCTTTGAGCTGCAGAATCTCTCCTCTATGTTTTCATATGTTATAACTATAAATAAGGAAATTTTGATTTTTGCTTTGGGGTTATACATGTTAGCTGTGTGCTGTGTTTCCTGACATGGCCCACATTCTGCCATCAAACATAAACAAACAAAACCCCCAAATATCCTGCTCCATTAACTAAAAGTGACGTGAGCCATAAATAATAAATGTACTTATAAAGAATGGATACATGGGTCTATGTCATTCATAGGTGCAATAAGCGCCTGCTGTATTTGCTTCACGCTCGGAATGATAAATACATAGAGATAACGTAAGGTTATTTCTGCAATAAAGATACTTATTGATGTAGCAGTACAATAACCGATTGCTCTCTTCCTTGTTTCTGAGAGGACTTATCTGTCCCTAGCTTTTTAAAAATCTATTTCACCTGTCCTGTGGAACAATGAGGAAGAGTATGCATTCCTGGGACTTGGTCATTTTTTCAGACATGGAGTTACCTATTCTCATTTCTGACGCTGGCAGAAGTTCTCAGTCTGATATCTGTTGAAAACACTAAGGAAAATTATTTCTATGTTGCTAAACATCATGTGCCTTTTGAAGGAGGGAGGAGGGAGAACCTCACCGTACTGTCTCCTCTCCTGACCCTTTGTTCCTTGGAAACTTGAATTGCCTGTGCTGTTTATCTTAACTTCTTGTGCAATCTTTCCTCCAGTTTCTTCTGTGAAAATCCCCAAGTTAAAGACAATGGTTGAAACTGACAAAACCACAATGCTAGAAGAGCCCTTTTGATCAGAACAGTCCCCCAGCTCCGAGCTGCCCAGAAGCGATTTAGTGAAAAAAATATTAAATATCACAAATAATATTTTATAACAGAAGTTCTATGTAGTTTTGAACTCCCAAACAACTCAAATTTTACTGAGCAGTATAGGGCTTGAAGTATGGCTGGATAGTTGAACTATGATTGTGTATTCCCCTTTTGAGAGGGAGTTCCTAAAACAGGAATTAGAGCAGCTGAGTGAAAATAGAAAGCAAACCAGACTGAGTTGTTGGATTACGTACGGTGGTCTGCAAGAAGAATATTGTCAAAATGTTTTGTCATAAGTGTCAAGTGTCTTTTTATATGTTCTGCCTGCCTGCCCCACGAACGATTCTCATTCCCCTGTATATTTAATGATTTAGCTATTGAATCGAAGCACCAATATAGCTCTTAATTTACACAGGTAATTTTTCTGCATAGACTAGGACTAGACTCGACTCTAGCATGTGCTGACAGTTGCCCTACTACTAACAGGCAGTTGAAACTTTTTTTTTTGCGGGGGGAAGGCATGAGAGATTAACCTTGTTTGTCTATAAGCTACCGTGAAATTTATCAGAATCCGTTGTGGCTTGCATTGACACAACCATGCCAGTGCTCAGCTATTACTGTGGGCATATATCCTGTCAGGCTGGTGCAGCTGAGTGTCTGCAGGCTGCAGCTTCACAGGGGCACCACCTTGTGGTCGTGGTAAAATTTGTGCAAAAAAGAGCCCATTTCTTAAATCGACATTTGAAATTATACAATCTATTATATTTATTATATTATATTACATTACAGGCTCTTGCATCTGAAATCGACCAGCAGTTCTCCTCCAAAATCTGTTTAAATAAATAACAAATTAATTAAAAAAAATACCT
>VYZW01023718.1:3020-59377 GCA_013401315.1 Balaeniceps rex
CTTTATGCATGTCAATGCACATTTTTTGTGCATTGTTTTTGTGCAGGTTTTGTGAAGAACTGCTTTGTTCATGCAGTTAAGGAATCATGGCATCAGATAGATTGTTTTTTCATTTTGTTTTTGGCAAAAATTAACTTTGGGGAAGCTGAAATACTACCAGAATAAATGCTACAATGTTTATTGCATTATGAATTCATCTTCTATATAAGCCAATATACTTTTATATGGAAAGATCATAGGTATTTTTCTTCATTTGGTTAAGGGGAACAAAAATATAAAACAGTTTCTTTCCTTCTGGCCAAAGAATAACCTTGAAACAAATCTGATGTCACAGAAAATATAGTTGTCCCTCAAACATGTTATACTAACCTCAGAGTCTCTTAGATTTTTACAGAGACTCGGACCAGGAAGTCAGGAATGAATGATTCTACCCCTTCAGTCTATAGGCAAAATTTGTCCCAGCTGGCACAGTTTTGCTTGTTTACAACCTAAGCTTTTGAAATGAGGTAATTATCAGGAACTCTATGGGTCTGTTTGTTTGTTTTTATTTAAACCCCCCCACATCTATATTCTTTTAGCTTTTGCAATTGTAAAGAAAGGCTTGAAAATGTAAACCAGGAACGATGAAAACCAGCTGCCTGAGCCTGAAGACGACTGAAATGCAGCTTTGAGATGTGCAGCAGGTTTCCGAGGCAAGACAACTAATACAGTAGGCTTTTCCAATGCTCCATTGCTAGTGCAATTTAAAAAAAGAGGGACCATCTGTGACATGAAATTGTAAGACAAACAAACATGTGGAAAAAATGGAACAGGTCAGTAATGACATGAAAATGGAAATGAAACTTGATAATGAGGATCTGAGACTCTTGTTTGGAGCTGAGAGCCCAACATTTTACTTTCTGCTTACAGATAGTTATTGCTACCCCTTGCCATGGAAAGGGCAAGACTGGAAGACCATTTGGGGTTGGCAACTAAGCCCAGCTGTGCTTTAGCATACTGGATTGTCAGAGTACTGATTTCTCTCCATTGGTGGCTGGAGGTAACCAGGTCAATATTGCTGGAGTTGGGAATTACGCTGTTCATCTTAGAAGGGTAGAAGTTATATAAACATTCCTGTTTCAGAGGTAAATAGGCTAAATCTGTCCATTAATGCAAACAAATGGACCTGCAGTGCTGGTGGAGGAATATCTTTTTCTTCCAGTTGAAATTTCTGGTACTGTTGAGCAAACTGAGCTTGAAAAACTCTGTTGAATGGCAGTACAAAGGTAATGGGAAGACCCTCCCACCCCCGCACCTCATGCCTCAGCTAGGCTGGCTGGGAGTAGGGGGTACTTAGGATGTATTCAGGCTGATTTCTTGTTATGTATGGCCCTACTGTCTTAAAGATTTTCCCTAAAATCAGCCATTTCATTCTCCTTAGCATACTCTGCTAGATTGTTACTGAGGCAGCAGCTGCATGACCAATGTGAAGATGTAAGAATTTTTTGAACTGAGTACATTTTTTTTAACAGATAATGGATTTGATTAATTTAGCCTCTTCATCTTTGAATTGAATGTAGTGTCCACCTGCAGATCACTGTCTGATTGAGTCAGGTTCTTACATTAGTGCCTATCATATAGCACACATACACATAATTTTCTCATTTTTAAAATTTACTTGTTTATTTTTATTAACATATTTTTTTCATTTCTTTTGGCCTCATTATAAAGAAGTCATTGACTACACATAGCTTGTATAACCAGGATGTCTATTAGAAGATACTCAAGATTTTTCAGAGAAAACTGGTAAACAAACAAAATAATAGAGTCTCATAAAATGTTTTCTTTTTAATCCTATCCACATGGGTCTTCCAAAATACTGACCTCTTGCAATATTGCAGCTGTATGTTAGGTACTTTATATGTACATCCAGTTGTCCTCGATTCATTAGATTTTGATTCCTTTAATGACCTCTTGGCCAAGAATTTAGCATGAAGTTTAGTAAAAGCATCCTTTTTAGATTAAACAGGCATCAAACAGTGTCAAATATACCATTGCTTTCATTGCTCTGAAATAGCCGTAACCATTAAACACTTTCATAAGTCTACCAGTACTCCAATACATCTTCATCAGGGTGTTACTAAGTTTGTCCAAGCTGATGGATATTTGGAAAGGAATAAGAAATAACCAAAATGGTAATATTAGGTGTTATATAACTGTTCACCCACACATCATCCTGCTCTCAAAAGTAAAGCTCTGTCTTTTTTTGTCATGCTTGATGTTTCATTTACAACTAACTTTCTGAAAATGCTTCCATCAACAGTTTTGGAATTTGCTCTCTACTGATAATCATGCAGGTAACATTAATTTTCTTCCATGTTTCCTGGACAACCAGTGTAGATGGAATGCAAACGTAGCAGGAGTAAAATTATGCTTACATGTGAAGAAGTATTCCTCAAAAACTGGTTACCTAGCACAGTGAGCCTGGCAGAGACTGTTCAGCTGTATCCACTAGAACAAGCCTTCTTTCATTGTGGGTTGGTACAGGTTCTTTTGAATTTGTAATGTTTTCTGGAGGTGCCATCTCCTGCTTATGACCTTATATAAGTAATTTCTCTCTTTTAAGCACTGAGTAGTGTGATTTCACCAACTGTTGTATGAGGCAGATGCACATATTCTGTAAGACTTCCCATTAATCTGTGTTCCCTATCATTAGGCATGAAGCTGCAAGCTTGTTATTTCTGTCTTAGTGTTTAAGATATTTTGTGTCTCTTTGTGTCCACCAATGTTGACTGCAAGGTGAAGCGTGTTATTTATTTGCTTTTTCTTCAATCTAGAAGGTAACATTAGTAAGTACTTCTTGTACTGTGTTATGGGTAAGTACTTGTCATTTAAGAATACTTGTTTCATCTGTAACTACATCCAGCAAGGTACTACAGGACTCTTAGAAAGAGATTAAGGTGCAGTAGTATTTTGCTGCTATGAAATATCAAAATACATTTTAACACATTGTATTTTCCTTCTTTAGCTTTGATAATGTCTTTGTTTTGGAAAGCACAAATCTCATCTTCAGTTTGCTTTCTCAGTTGAATGTGCATTTGGGCAAAATGACTTCGGCAAAGCGTTTAGAAGCAATATTTTGTAACATCACTTAAACCTTTTCCCATCTTTGCCATACTAGAAGGTTATTCATTTCATGTGCCAGAACCTTAAACAGACTTTAGACATTAATTGCAGTGCAGTCCATGATAACTGCAAAACTAGGTCCCATTTCTCCTCCAGTACAGAGCTTCTAGATTCTTCCTTGGCAAGAAATATGGCTACGATGCACTATTTTTCTTCAATGATTCTGGTCTAGCTGGTAACGTATCAGTCCTGTCTTGTCCCACCACAGTTTCCCACTGTACTTCATGAGCAGAAGTGGCTGGAAATCTGGCAGAGGAAAGAACTTTGACAAACTCAAGAAGCCAAATTCTAAATAACCCAACAAAACAGCAAACCACACAGACCTACTATATTTCTTGTGATCTGGTTTTCTTCATTTTTGGTTAACTATGTGACGTTTATTTCATCCCTAGGGTTTGCCGGAACATTAAGGTACTCTTTCCAGATCTGTGAGGTGCTGCGTCTGCTGTCTCTTCACCAGGATTTTGTATGAGCATAAAAATATCAACCCTTTCAGATTAATCTTGGTTTCTGCCAAGAAAGACACAAACCCCATACAGCTTGGCCTTAAATGTACATGATCAAACTAAAGTGTATGAATACAATGCTGAAGGAATCCAAGGTTTTCCATAATGAACACCGCCTTTTTTTTTTTCTGGCCTGCTCCTTAAAATCAACTGGCTTAGCTAGTCACATTGCTGTTTCCAAAGCAGATACTGCCTTAGCACAACATAGCAAATCTTGAGTCAGTGGGTTTAAATGTGTCCAAAAAATGATGATTTATTTAGTGGACATCTCTGACGTGTTGAAATATTAGTCAAGCTTTTCTATCTACCAGCTCAAATGACCTTTTCACAATTCCCTGACCTGTGTGTCAGCAAACACAGTGCATCTGCCCCAAGCATATGTTTTCTAGGCAGAGACAAACAGACCCATCATTAGGATGATCTCCTCACTGCTCAGATATTGCATTTATTACAGATATAGTGCACTGAATTAGAACAACAATCTGTATTCAGCTTCCAAATCTCAAAATACTACTTTGCTTCTGGTTTATATTACTGGAGAACATAGACTTGTTCATATGAGAGAGCCCACATCATTAAAGTTCTCCATCTGTGCAAGGTTGGGAGCATAAATGACTTGGGATAAAATGCAACCAGTTTCCTTGATGGGTCATTGTTTTTAATGGGCTGTTTCAGCTTGACTCAGGAATCTCATTACAAGGCAAATGAGAACAGTCTGATGGTCAAAACCAGACTCTCTTTAAATGCTAAAAGTTGTCAGATTATCATTTCTTTCACAATGACGTACAATATCAATGCCTTATACTTAATGATATATAGAATCATAGAATCATAGAAACATAGAATGCTTTGGGTTGGAAGGGACCTTTAGAGGTCATCTAGTCCAACCCCTCTGCAGTGAGCAGGGACATCAACAACTAGATCAGGTTGCTCAGAGCCCCATCCAACCTGACCTTGAATGTTTCCAGGGATGGGGCCTCCACTACCTCTCTGGGCAACCTGTTCTAGTGCTTCACCACCCTCATTGTAAAAAATTTTTTCCTTATATCTAGCCGAAATCTCCCCTCCTTTAGTTTAAAACCATTAGTCTTTGTCCTGTCACAACAGGCCTTGCTAAAAAGACTGTCCCCATCTTTCCTATAGGCCCTCTTTAAGTACTGAAAGTCTGCAATAAGTACTCCCTGCAGCCTTCTCTTCTCCAGGCTGAACAACCCCAACTCTCTCAGTCTGTCCTCGTAGGAGAGGTGCTCCAGCCCTCGGATCATTTTTGTGGCCCTCTTCTGGACCCGCTCCAACAGGTCCATGTCCTTCTTGTGCTGAGGGCTCCAGAGCTGGACGCAGTACTCCAGGTGAGGTCTCACCAGAGCCGAGTAGAGGGGCAGAATCCCCTCCCTCGACCTGCTGGCCACGCTTCTTTTGATGCAGCCCAGGATACGGTTGGCCTTTTGGGCTGCAAGCACACACTGCTGGCTCATGTCCAGCTTTTCATCCATCAGTACCCCCAAGTCCTTCTCTGCAGGGCTGCTCTCAATCCCTCATCTCCCAGCCTGTATTGATATCGGGGGTTGCCCCGACCCATGTGCAGGACCTTGCACTTGGCTTTGTTGAACCTCATGAGGTTTGCACATATAGGCAAATATACATAAAATGTATAAACGTCATCAATTTTTGAAAAATATTCAAGTATCATAGAAAGTATCCACTTCTTGAGAAATACATTTACATAACCAGCCTTCAAAAAGCTTTATTAAAACTTTTCCACAGGGGCAAAAGTACATATTTAATGATACAATAAGAAACTAAGGCAATATTGCATTAAAAAAATTAAATTCCCCTTTTCTCCTGTACCTTTCCTCACCTGCAAGTCATCAGTCTGTCTTCTCAGGAAATATCTGAAAGCACTACACAGTCAAACTGCTGAGCTACTGCATATACAACTCAATAAAAAGGTCTTGATAGTCTCCACTCATGCTTTATAGAATATGTAGCATAAATTCTTAGAAAATCTAGCATTAGTTGAACAGAGAAAAATTTTAAATAATTTTATGCAATTCTAAAGGACAATTCAAATATTAAAATTCAAATATTAATATATTGGTTTGTATCTATGACACATAAATCTATTGATGCCCCTTTCAATTCTGCCTTGGTTTTTATCTAATTTAAACTTAACTGTGACAACGTAACACACATCTATGCTTCAAACATAAGGGTGTATAAACATTGTCCTTGATCTTTTTTCATGAAGGATTTCTCAGTCTCTGGGGTATGATTACACTCTGTAGTGTATGTCAGTTAAATCTGTTGAATTCATGTCTCATTGCAAATCCTGGGTGGAAATCAACAATTTCCACAGCTTAGCTCCCTGTCATCTATTAGCTGTTACAGTGAAGTCGTTATTTTATAGCTTCAGAAACAGTGACTGCGCACATTGAGGGCACCGTTGTTGTCTATTGTGGAGGGCTCTGCCTGACTGTAGGGATCAAACAGAGCAACTGGAAAGCACCCCAACCCATGGTTTGGGCACTAACCACTGCAGGATCCTGATGATGAAACCAGAGAAAAGAAACAGCCCCTCCAAAGAGCAATTCAGAGCCTGTGCTCCGAACTTAGGCTCCTCCAGGGCACATTTCCAAGTAGCTCTGTCTCTTCATTGGCAGCAAAACCTACTGCAATTAGCTTCCTAGCACTACTTCTGACCCACAGAGCACCTCCCTCCATAAACAAAACAGACCTCTCTTGCCTACGATTTGCTTCTCTGCTTTCCTGTTGGCCAAGGTCAAATACAGTAATTTGATGAGCCTAGGATATGCTGCTGGCTTTCTTCTGACACAGCTGATGGCAACCATTTAACTAGATGGCCTCTGACTTAGATCAGTACGGCAATTGTTATAATCCCATACTTTTTAAGTCCACTGTTAACGAAGGGTTTACAAAGACCTCCATCTTTCTAACAAACTTTCTGCCCCCAACCTGATAAAAATGCTGACAGTCTGCCAACAAAGTCAGTTGTCTGCTGTTGCTTTTAAGACATTCAGAGAGCTCAAATCTTTAGTGGGAGTACTTCTTTTTATTTTTACTTTTTTGTGTTTTGTTTTGGTTGAAAGAATTAATAACTTTAGGGCAGATGTCTTCAATATTTTGTGATTAAAAATGTGACCTCTAATAAATAGCCTGTGCTATTCTTTTCCCCACTTCACTCAGTTACTGCAAAGATCACGTACTGCACCTAAAGAAAAGGTTATCTTCCCAAGACATGTCACCTATTAGCCTATGACTCATGACAGTCCCGAGACTTTACTATGAAACCATTTCTGCTACAGATCCCAAATGAATCTTAGTTTCTCCAGGGTCTGAGAGTGTCTGGTCAATGACTATACTATTTTTTGAAAACAGTTAATAATTTTCATGTCATGTGTGGTCTTTAATTCAAACTGGAACTGGAAACAGAACTGCTGTGATGCACAGAATGATATTTAAATCTTGCAGGTTCAGGATATAACAGGTAGTCATATTTAGCACTTGCAGCATTCACCATGAGGTGTGGTACTTTTGCATTGAGTTTCTTCTTGGCCTGCAGAGTTCATGATCTGCTGTAACAGGCCAGATGGGGTGAGAAGCCTCCTTCTGACCTATTGTACAAGCAAGTCTGCAAATGGAAGGCAATGCTAGTCTTAATCCTTATAGCTGGGGGTGATCTTTTTAGAGGAGCAAAATCTTTGTAGAAGACCATTTCTTCATTTTATGTGAAATGATGGCTGGAGAAGAAATAGAAGCAGAGGACAAACCTCCTAGCTGTTCAAACCATCACTGTCTTCTCTCTGAGATGATGCTTTTTACAATTGTGTTTGGTCAAAGTATGTTCAGCCACATAGTAAGTGAAAACTAAATTTCTTCAGGTGTCTGTCTACTTTCTGGGTGTCTGGGACCTAGATGTGTAGCTCTTCAGGCCAGGGCTAAGCAGCTCAGAGGAAGCTCAGAAACCCAACTCCTACTGCCTGGAGAGCTCTGAGGTCAGAAGGAAAGTGCTTGGTGAGTTTTGTACTTATAGAGCTGAGTAGTCCTGGGGTAAATGTTTTGGGGGCTCTTAGGTTGTGCATTGAAAGTCCACAGCTGTTTTTTATTTGTGTGTCAATATTCCTTTTTGAATCTGCCCGAGTCACATTTGGGAACTTTGACAGAACCAGCACTGCCTGTATTAAATACTTGGCAGTAAGTTAGCGCTTTCTGTGCAAGAATATTCTAGTGCTTTGCAAACATTAATTACACTTTACAGCCCCTCTGAGGAAAGACAGAAAGCTAACTCTGGTTTTGGAAGACATGCTGATTTTGTTGATTGGCTATATGCTGAAAGAAATGTAATATCAACCTTTATGTTGCCCGAATATGTAACCAGTGTAACGTTAAAAGAAAAAGCAGCAAGATTCCAAAGCCTGCTGCTTTAATGCCAGAGAGGAGGAAATGAAAATCAGTTTGTGGCTAGAAAGGAGTGCTTTGATGACTGGGAATCTCACTTTACATATGCTACCTGATGGGTCTCTTTTTGTCAGTGTATATGACGCTGTTTTGTCTAATTAGCCCTGACATTTCTTTTGAGCTTTATTTTTGTTTTGCATATACATATTGGAGAAGAAAGCTCTGCCAATCCCTGGGAATCATGTTTAGATCAGAATAACTATTAGCCCTTTGATGAATAGAAAGCATATTTAAAACATAGGTACAGAGCAGCAAATAAAATCAGGAGGCAAAAAAAAAGGAATACAATTAACATGCTCAACGTATCAGGTACAGATCTGTGTCCTCACATTCAGTAACAGTCTTAGAGAAGACATACTGCACTGGGATATTGGCCAGCATGAAGGAAAAGGGGAAGCTCATAGGAATCCCTCAGGGAAGTGTGAGAAATCATAAGATCTTGTCCAAAATCATCCCCATAGCCATCCTCCATTAGACCGTGGAAGTAGGTACTGCTGTCCTCCCACACTTCCATGTAAGCCTGCACCTGAAGCAGCTCATTGTTTGCTGGTTATCATGATACCAACCTGTCCAAGTGAAAGATACTTTGATCTTTAGTTTCTAAACACAACAGAAGAATTGACAGATGTTATTAAGGCAGAAACATCTTTTAAATTACATGTCTGTTAATTCATTCTTTTACTATAGTCCCTTTTGCAACACATTGTTCTCTTATTATAGTTTATACATTTCTTTTACTGATTGAATCCTTTTGGGTTTTCAACATCTATGCGAGGGATGTGGTTACTAATTTGGAATAAGAGTCAAGCTGCTGGAAAACATCTCACTTGAGGTTAGATCCATGTTGTGCTTTAACAGAAAGAAAAAGCTTTTTGTACTTTTATGGCTTTTTTACTTTAAAAAAAAAAAAGAGAAAGAAAGATATTACAGAACTAATGTACTATGATTTTACTCAGCTAATTAGAGATGGAATAACGCATTGGACCAGCTAAAATCAGTTAACGCTGAATCAGTAAATCAGCTACTTCAGATGGTCCAAGCACCAGCGTAACACAACCAGGTGATCAATCTGAATGATGAGTCTGACAAACAAAAAAGATGTTTGAGTTAGTTATGGAATGAGGAGGACGTAAGGGAAATGGTATTTTTGCTCAGTTTGTGGCCATACTTGTTTGGTGCAAAGAAGGGTGATTAAGCTCTGGTCAGGCCAAAAATGTATGTGTGGCATTGGGCAACAATTTGTGGAACACTTGGTTTGTATTGTGAAACATTACAGTAGTCGTAATTGAACGATGTATTCATGTTGGTGTGATTCCGGCTAATTTAGTGTATGGCACTCAGATAGACTTTGGCATTAATAGCCTAAGCAAGAACTAACACTAAAGAAATTGAAACAAGCCATTCAGTGTGAAATACAAGGTGTGTCTAATAATATAAGGTAAATTATAGTATCGTCTCCCTTGGGAATTTAGCAATTTCTAAATTGTTAAATTGCAATGAGTTCCTGTGTTGCTATGTTTGTAAACACAGCCTGAAGTCATGATTTCTTGACCCTTCAAACTGGACTTGTGAACTGCTCATCACCTACCAGCACAGGCCTGATCCAGGTTAAGCCTCCTGCAGAGTTTATTCTGCCTTTATGCAGGTCCCAGGACAGGGGAAACCTCTTCCCAAATTAAGGTTAAAGTAGCGAGACGTATGGTACTAGAGATGGCATAAAGCGTACCGGTACGCAGTAAACCCAGCAAAATCTTGTATTGTTTTAGAAGCAGCAGAATGAGTTCATGCAGTATCAGAATGAGACTCTGTGCAGCCTTGAGGTTTTTGCTGTAGGCTTAGATGTACTATCAACAGCTTTTGTGAATCCTCATACCATGGCCTCCATTTATATTGCTGTTCACGGGACTTTGAGTTCTTGATACCTTCTAAAGCAAGAACTCTGCTTGAATTCAGTGGAGAGTTTTGAGCATTTCTGAGTCACAGAATGGGGTTATTATGAGGCTGAAAGGGTAAACCAGGGCTTTTACCTGCTGCAGTCTCTATTATCGGAGCACAGAACTTAGCCATGGTATTCTCAAAGTGAAAGCAGGGGGAGGATAGCTACATGATCTACAGAACAGCAGTCTCTCCCAACTTATTTGTAAGGCTAGAGATGATAATTAATGAAGAGAGCAACACTGAATTTTAATTGGGTTGTAATTATAACATGGCAATTTATACTGTGAGACTTTCAAGACTGTTCAGCCCCTACAGCGTTTTGTTCCTCAGTTAAATCTAGCTCTAAAAGTTAGAGAGAGATAAATAATTGGTTCTGAAACATACTTATCATATGCGGGTTGGGGGCAGGGGGCACCATTTACCATAATTTACCTAGGGGAAACACCTCTGTGTCAGATCTGATAGACTGGAGACCAGGCAAGTTAGGGCATTTGCTAATAAGCACCAGAGCAGTACTGGATTTATCAGAAGGCGGGAGACATATCAGCTGGATTCAGTCCATGCTCTGAGACACATGGAGAATCTGAATATGACCCCCAAAATCGCTAAGAATACGAGTGGGATAGATGCAGGGATTTCCTTCCCTGAAATGTTACAAACTCCATCTAAAGGAAACTTCAGTCCGCATAAACTCAGATTAGCCAAGAGAGAAAGCAAGGAAGCTGATGTGGTTCTGTAGAAAGTGGTCTTCTGGATCAGGCTTTAGATGTCAAGAAATGGTAGATTGAACCTCTTCACCTTATTTGGATTGTTGTGTTAGCAGCATGCATGGTGGTGGATTTTTGCTTCTGCAAAAAGGTGCCTGAACTTATGAATGGGAAAATCTCAAAAATGTCCACTGCTGGGTTGGCTCAATAGATAATATGCTTATTTCAAATATCTAACCGTTTGAAGATCTTAATCTCAACTTCTCTTATGAGATCTCTGATTTTTCTTGCTTCCAACTGAGCTAGAAATGTCAGAAGGGCAGATTTTCCTATGGCGTGGAAGAAAAATGTAGAAATTGTGCTACTGCTTGCTCCTATCATTATTTATAAAATTTCATCTGCAAATGCTGCTTTACCTCAAATAAAGGCAGCCTATAAAAGGAAAATCAAAAGATGGCCAGCTGGTCACAGTAGGGGTCAGCGTTAAGGATTCCTGCAGGAAGAAGGTACAAACAGTTACCTGTTCTCAAGTAAAATAAAATTCCTAAGAAAAACAATAATAGCAAAGTCCATAATCCAAGTTGAATTATGAAATGGGTCAGGTCCAGAAGGCTGCTTTCAGCTAGCTCATTACCAGGCCTCCCATCTCCCACAGGAAATTTCTCGTTTGCTGAGGTTTCAACCCTGAGATTACAAATAATGGAGAAAAGTAAATACTTAAATATGTTCAGCGGGGCTTTTAGACCTCAGCTTGTAAAAGCGTGTTGAGGAGGTGGAATTCCATCATTGCAGATCTTTTGGAGCAGGTTCGAAAAAAATCTCTTAGGAATGGATCCCCCTTTGGAAAAAGGGAGGTTAAACTAGGTAACTTATGAAGGACGTTACCAGCCCTACTTTTCTATATTTTGTGGTTAATCAAAGCTTTGCCAAAGCTATATTTTAGATGTAATCATTATTTTCCACCAGCCATTGATAATGAAGGGATTTCTGGCTGAGTTTTTCTGGAAGGTGTTGTGGTCTATTCTGGGGAAGTTCTCAAAAGGAGTGGGGAGAAAAAAGGAAATATCTACACATGCCTCAAGATTAATTAAAAAAAATGTGATTTAACATTCTTGCCCTGCTAGAAATGGAAGAAACCTTCATGAAAGGCCTCCCTCTCTCTTCACTCACACACACAAACTTCCACCACTAATTCTGCATTACCCATTTCTGCTTCACACAGAGAAATATCTGATTAGGAATCTTTGCATATACCAGGGGCTGAAGCTTCGGGTACATGGGAAGCAATATAGGTGGCTATTGCAACTGTTATTTTGAGCAGTTGCATTTTCTTGTTATTCTCATAGAAGCTAATCATCTCAGTATAATGTGGAAGTCAGAGGCATCTTTTCTATGCAAGAATTGAGAATATCTGAAGTGACTGACATTTAGTGGAAGGAAAAAAGAACAGAACATGAATCTCTCCGAGCTGAAGCTTTTAACTCAAAAAAGTAAAGAGTTTTTGGGAAAGAAAGACATGTTTCTTTTGCAATGCTTGATTATGATTTCCTTTATTGTAAGGTGACAGAGGGGGGTTGATGTATTTTGTTTTGTCTGGGAAGGGGTTCTGCCTTTTCTGTATCTGCAACAACAAAATTGAAAATTATCTCAATTTACCATGGAGAACTTAATGAATTCAAACTGCATGAACACGCCATTTCCAACAAAGACTTCTATTTGTTTGTTTTGTTCATGGTGTCATGAAGCTATCTCTATTCTGGAAACTATCAAGGCTATGCAATTTGGCTGCTGATAGAAGAATTTTCTTTCGTTATGTTTCTTTTCTCTTATGTAGAAGCATTTAAGTTATTGAAATTAATAAGAAAGCTTTAGTTTATTTCTTCAG
This sequence comes from Balaeniceps rex, assembly GCA_013401315.1. Lineage (NCBI taxonomy): Eukaryota > Metazoa > Chordata > Aves > Pelecaniformes > Balaenicipitidae > Balaeniceps > Balaeniceps rex. The sequence continues at coordinate 15,698 of VYZW01023718.1, forward strand.
ATGTACCAGTTAGCAACAACTCAATTTGCAACTGCCAGTCATGTTTAACCAAGCAAGTGAGCAAGCCAAGAAAACAAGATTGTGGTTGCATGTGCTGACTGGTTAAGATATACAGCTAGAAGAAACAGCTCATGATTAGAAAAGAGATTTGCTTTACCAGACCATGCTACGTGACCAGTTCCTGTTTGTGTTTTTGTTGCAATTGCTATTCTTACCACTTCTATAGGAATTAATCAGGCATTGACACTCTGATATCTAGATGTTTTTTCCATCAAAAGAAAAAGCTTAATTAGACTGCAAGTAGCAGCAGCATGTATTCCACAGTGCTCCGCAGGAGGTGAAACAGTGTCTCGAACAGCTCTGAGTCTCTGGATGAAAATTAGGAAAAATTTGAGCTCACGCTATATTTTATTATGACAATAAGCACATAACAGCTACAAGCTGTATAGCCAAATTCACCACATTCTCTCTTACTAGGATTTTTAGTAATGATATCCAAGAATTGAACTAGGTTGGATACTCTGAACTCAGGTAGTCCTGGGAAAAGCATCAGCTCACTGAAACACAGATTAAAGTGCTCTAGGACAGGCCATATGGTTAAATGGAGCTAGATTCAGGGATGCACTGTGAGCCAATAGCCCCTCAAGTCTGTACCTGGGGAGATTAAAGCCTTGATTTGCATGATGAAACAAGATAATAGGATTGCTAGAGGATATTATTAATGAATCCAAAAATACTGCTTGTAGGTGGTATAAAATCAAGTCTTAAAAAATATTTGACTAGTGGGTTGAGTTAGACTGATGAGGGTAAAGACCCTTTATACAGAGGGAAGGCTACGATGGGAAAGGCAAGTATGATCTGGAGTTCAATAGTAGATGTCTGAAGTCATACCACTGCTACCATGGCCTCAAACTTTAATTTCTCCTTATCTCCCTGCCCTTAATCATCTCTATCATAAAAACACCGTAATGCTATACTATTAAGGTCTGCAGTGGTTATAAACATGGGAATCATGCTATTTGTAAGCAATAATCATTTTGGTTATTACAGAATAATACTGAACACTTTTCAAAACGCATATGCACGTAAATATAGTATGCATATGCATATATGATACAGTTACTAATCAGGTTTAATTGTTCAGGTTTGTGGGTTTAGGATGTTTCTTCACGTTGCTTCTTATTCTTTAAAATTCTGCAACAATTTGTTGGAAAATTATTGACATCTTTGGCTAGTTTAATGAACATAGCGCATATGGAGAATCTAATATGCTGCACGTTCATGCAGGAAAAGAAAGCCAGCAGAAAACCCAATACCATGGCAACTTTCTAGCAACAGAATATCAGCAAGCACTTTCAGGGATTTTTCTAGAGCTCTGAAATTGTTAGTTAAGGAAAAATCTCCTCATGACAGTGAGAATTTTTCTGCTTATTTCCTGCAGATATAATTTCTTACTAAAATATTGGTCTTGTCTGAAAGGATTTTTCTTGACAACATGGCTATGAGAAATTGATAGTCTGCCTATTCTTACTAAAACAATGTAATGGAATACTGGATTTGTTCTAGTACGCAAACTTAAATAAAGTGAGATTAATCTCTGGAATTTTAGTGAAAATATTTTAGACATCTTTCTTTTTACTACTACATTCCCTAGAAAACATTGTAGTGTCAACTTTATTGAGGGCTTTGGCATCTTTAAGAAAATTTCTTGTGGAAATGCAAGTAAGGAAGATTTAGACATAGGAAGTTGTTTCATAAGAGATTATACGTTAATATTCTGAAGCTACTCTGTGACTCAAAAGATTATAACAACTGTGTTTAGAAATGAAAAAAGTTCCTATTTTCTGAGTTGTTCAGATTGTTACCATGAGGTTTTTAGGTTTTTTAAATTTGTTTTTAATTTCTTTTGAGTTTGTAATGAAGTGCAAGATTAATTTACAGTAATTACAGTAATAATAAGTGCTGATATTGTTTTGCCATAGATGTGAAGAGATGGCGTGTGTTGCCAGAATTGGGAACCCTAATATGCAAAACACATACAAGTTTGGGAGTGCTTGAGAACAGAAATAATAATGTAAAACTGAAGATGTGAAAAAGAAGATACAAAGACATGCATGGGATAAACAAATTTTAAAGCTTTCCTCAGGGCAATGTTTTTGACAGAAGACTTTCTTGCTGTGCCAGGTCATGCTAAAAGTAAAGAAGAATTTATGTCAAAACCATGATGGAAAGCTGCTTTAGTTTTTAATAATAAAAGAATATTAGCTTTGCCTCATTCTTTCGCTGAAGTAGGTCCGTAATAACTCGTAATAGTTTGAGGGGCAGGTCAGAATCAAGGTTAGTAAAAGGATCAAATATCATCTGAATCAATTCTCATCTCTCAGTCCAAGCTCTCAGTCTGTAAGGCTGTTATGCATTTCCCAGAGCTGATGCCTCTTGGATTAAGGAAAAGGGAGTTTACTACATTATACGACTGTTTTATTGGGCTGGCCTATACAGACTGTGAATTAATTAAGTAAGGGTATAACCAGTTTGGCAGTGAGTTATGTGTCCTCACAGGAACATAGTCAGCTTCCAAACAGATTGTTTCTGCCCCCAGAAGCTGTGTTTCCAGGTACAGCACAGAAATCAGCATATTTGCTTAGGAAATGATTTTATTTTTGAGTAGTAGTCACATTGAGCTGGCTATAAAATTCTGCTGTGAGTTAATATTCTTGGAATTTAGTTTAAGATGCTGGTCTTGGCAGAAACTGTTGTTATGCAAATAATATCTTCCAGATGTGAAGTGTATTATGGAAATTAATAAAGAATGCATCTCTCTGAGCATAGCTAGAACATACAAAATAATCTATGCCACGTCTTTTTATAATAAGAACCATAAAATAGAAATAAAAATTGTTACAAAAAGTGTACATCATGAAGTTCTCACAAAGCTTTGACCCTGCCCTAATTTTGAACAGGGATGTTTCATGATACTGTTCCTGTAATAATTTCCCTGTACAACAACGTAAATTATTCTGGGATGGATTCACCTATAGAATGCATCCACTTATACTAAGTGGGCACAAGGAGAAGTGAGGAAAGAGAGACTTGTACCAAGTGCTCTTAATGTATCAGTGGCTTGGTATTTCCCCACAGTGAGTCAGAGAGGTGTGAAAACCCTAAGTCTAGGAAATATGAATGAGATCGTCTCTATTTCAAAATCAGTTTTATATAATTTGGAAACTGAAAAATGAAACTCTAATTATTTGTTTATACTGAAAGAGCAATACATTCTTCAGTGAAATAAAGAGAAACAAGGACCCTGAAAATATACACAGAATAGCAACCAACTTTGAAATCTTCAGAGCTCCTATAGCAACATCTGAAAAATTTGATCTTTTTTTGCAGCATTTATTGTACTTTAGGAAAACAAAAGCCCTATACTGTAACAGGGCTTGAGCCTCAATCATGGTTCAGGAGCTTATGGTGCTGTGCATCTTATACTATGCAACGAAGGCCCACATCAATTCAGGACGCAATTTTTAGGCAACAGGGATAAACATGGTAGAGGCTGCCAGGATACAGCAGAAGTGAAATGAAAAGAGTTCAGTGAAAAATGCACAATTACAGCTCACAACTTGCTTAACAAATACCAGCCACATCGCTGCAACTCACAGGACTGACCCAGCAAAGAATGAGGATCCTTGCCACCTTGCAGCCTCAGGTTTGTAGGTGGTGACTGAGAAATCTTTTTAAGAAGGCTGATTAGATGAAGATGTCAAAAAAATCCACCCCCAAAACTGCTCAGCAGCAATATTTAGCTATTTTAGACAGTTTTGCCAGGTCCTTCAACGGATCTTTAAATTGGACCTGCAATTAAACATAAGAGCTCATGATGTACTTTATACAAAATGCTGGATCCTGACCAAAGATGCTCACAAGCCATGACCTGGAACATACTCTTGTCTTCTACCTTAAGAGGGTTTTGTTCCTCTTCACATCATAATTGTAAACTTTTCCATTTGTTTCAGCCTGCTTTTTTCTTTTTTCTTTTTTTTTCTTTAGAGCAAAATGGAAAGTTCAGTAGTTGTAACTCAGTAAACACATTTTTTATGTGAGGCTTTTATGTCTACCCTAGAAAGCTCTCATTAGTTTCTTTCTTCCATAGGCATGAAAGATTGTTTATTAAATATAATAATAATAATAACGTAGAGATAAGCTTTCTTAGCCGGCATTACTTCAGATTCCATCGTATTTTTCCCAAGCCTCACTTCATTATAGCTCTATTTGGTAGTGCATAACCAGCATGTGTCACACTGAATGAAGGCTGGCTTCAGAATAACATGTCAGTAAGATGATTGTTCTTGGAACACACAGTGCCCTTACTCTATAATTAAATGCAAAACCTGTGTGGAAAAAATTGATGTTAAAAGTCTTAGCTTATGCTCACCAGAGACTAGTAGTGCAGAGACAAATGCCGTCATACTAACCTTAATTGCTTCCTCTGTGTCTAGTTGCGGGAGTTTTGGCATCGTGATACTCCTGCCAGGGATTATTAAGCCATGGACTGAAGTGGATATGGGGGTGAAATGGTGCAGCCAGGGCTCGGCCTGCCGGGGAAGCGGTGCCGGCAGCAGCAGCCCTGGCTGCTTGGAGGACAGGGTGGGGAGGAAGGGACAACTGTGCTGCTTGTGGAGGGGCAAATCTGACTCTTGAGGCTCCCTGTTGCTTCCCCTTCATCTCCCTGGCTCGCTCTGCTCTGCCTTCACCGAGCAGGAGTGCTCAGCCTTTATCCAGCCTTCTCTCCTTGGAGCAGTGACGCTCACTTCTGCTTGCTTTGCTAAGGGAGGGGGAGCCACCCCAGCATACACATGGGTATGGCACCGGGCTGGGGTGTGCTGACAGGTTAGAGTGCTTTGAAGGGCATGGAAATTTAATCTGACCTCCTTTTTTTTTTTATCCAACTTTTAGGGATGGTCAAACTTTCAAAATTAAAAAATGAGAAAAATGTAATAAAAATGTCATCCTCCATTTTCTACTTGGCACTAATGAAACACCTTCCTGTTCAACTGAATTTTTAATGGACAATGTTTTAAGGGACAAAACTTTAATAATTTCATTATCTTTAAGGATACCAAAACCTCATATTCCTAGAACAGCATTTTTAGACAAATGCATTAGGAGGATGTTGTTCCAAAACAGGAAGGAAAAAGGAGGGGACCATGCCAGGATTGCGGCTGACAGTGCTGTCCATCTTGTACTTTTTTATAATTCATTTCAAGTATGCTGAAAGATACCCTAACGTAATCAGTCCAGTTTCAAGCTGAATGCAGAGTATATTGTAATATTCTCCAGAAGTAAAATGCATTTTAGGAAAGCTTAGAATTTTCTGAGTTTCTTTAGATTTACTTGAAGAAATCTGAAAAGAGGTAAATAATTTTAAATAGTGGTTTCTAACCCGACTTTTCCCATCAGTACGTCATGAACATTTAGATAAGTGAACTGGCTTTCTACAAGGTGAACAGAATGAAATTATTTTTAAAAAACTAAAAATGTATCACTTTTTTTCTTTTCAAGTTTAGCTTGGCTGTCTCCTGACCTTCTTACTAGAAGCGAACAAAGTTTGTGTTCTTCCATGACAGCTTGTAGACTTTCAGACCAGAAGTTTCTATCTTTCTTTCCCTGTAGTGATCCATTTTTCTCTTGTAAAGTTACTTTCATCCCTACCAGCCCTTCCATTTATTCAGTTCTCATAAGCCATAGCCATATCATACTTCAAATCAGTCAAGCATTTCAAGACAGTAAGGTGCAAGCTCCTTAGACAGCCAACAGTATCTGTTTGTCTGATATACTGTGTCCTCTCTTGAACTGGCTCCACCATTTCCAGAGACATATTTTTTTCTGTCCCCTGAGACAAGGCATTCACTTTTGATCTTCTCCCTGTCTTCTTTCTTCACACAAAACTTTTGGTTTTCAGAAAGGTCATCTCAGTCATCTGTCATTTGGAGGAGGCCACTTGATTTCCTTCTTGACTTATCTTTAGAGTTACACAGTAATAAATCAAACAGCAAAAATAGTCACCTCAGCAACCACCTCAGTCAAGACCAAGACCCTCTGAGATGTTCAGTGAGAGGTTTTTTCTCACGCTACTTTTAAAAATCTTTAATTTCTGCTTTTTGACTATTTTAAGTTGAAGATGTCTAGTTTTGTACCAGGTTCAGCTCATAAAAGAATGATGTATGCTGCTGAAGCATGCAGTCAGTAGGAAATGAGTGGCTTTTATCAACTGATTGTTTTGTCTGGTGAAAATAACAATGAAAAAAGAAGCATGAATTTTGGCTGCACTTCACTGCTATCAGTGTTCATTTCAGTTTTGACATTAAAATACTCTAAATGCCCAAGAAAACGTTCTGGTAGACACCAAGCAAATGTTCTGAAAATTTCTGTGACATTGCCAGCTCCTTTTACTCCATTCCCTCACATCTCTGCAGAAATCTGAAGTAAAGCTGTGTGAATGTATGAGCTCTGGCAGTCTTCCGGCCAGGTTAGGTAAACCTTAAGGGTCAGATTTTGACTGGTCTTTAAACTGGTTTTCACCAGTAGGAAACACTGCAATTAATGGTCTTTTAAAACTGTAGCAAAGAAATTTTTTTTTTACTGCCACTCCAGGCTATCAGTCAAGTGTCTTCATTGTCCTCCCTATGGGAAGTCAGCTGCATAGAGGAGGTGACCATGATGTAGGGTAACTACCTGGGTTATGGTAGTTACCCTACCTTGCTCTGTAATGGTTTTATCCCATTTCCATTGAATCCTGAGACACTGCAAAGCCCAACTGGTGTGGACCGTATTTGAAAAGGCTTTAAACTAGGTTTCTCATCAAGAGCTAGTAAAAGCTCTTATGGAAACAAAGATGCCATAGAATAAAAGGGAGGGTACTTTATGGATTAAAAAAAAGTCTAAAAGTTGGGAAAAAAGTGTATGAGTAAATGGTTGGTGAGGGGAGTCTTATTATCATGAGGGGAGTCTTGGAGGTGTGTGCTAGGATCTGTACTGCTCAACACATTTATAAATGATTTATAAAAGGAGTGACTTGTAAGATGGTAAAATGTGCTGATGCTGGTAAGTTGCAGAGGGTGAAAAGACAAGGCCTGGCTGTGAAGAACTGCATGAGGTCCTTACAAGAGTGGTTATTAAATTAGCAGTAGAATTCAGTGTAAATAAACATGAAGTGATGCATCTGGGGAAAAAAAAGTTTTGTCTTTGCACATAAAATAAGGTCTGAGCTGACCACTATTACTTGGGAACAGGACCTTGGAGTAATGGTAGTTCTATGAAAAAGTCAATTCGGTGCTCCATAGCAGTCAAAAAAAAGTGTTGGGAGTTACAAGGATTTAATTGGGAAGCAAAGTAGAGAATACTATTACGCCCCTGAATACTACCCAGATAAGCTTGTGTCTTGAATACTGACAGCATGTATGCAGTTCTGGTCTCTGTTTCAAAAAGGATAGTGTGAAGGTGGAAAAGATATGGATTTTCTCCATACAATTTTCCTATATCTATCAGACTGTGAGGAAAGATATTCAGATTAGTTAACAAGTGTTCAAACTGAGAACCATCTTTAACTATTCTCCATGCCCCAGAATATGATTTTTTTTTCCTCCCTTTTATAGTCAGGAACAGGTTTGTAAGCTTATAGGCCTCTCTGAGGGCAATCACTATTGCAGACTTCATCTGGGTTTTTGAGAACGTGCATTGCTATTCATTTAGCATGTTGGCTCGGAGGTCAGAATGTGGCTGCGGTTGTGGAAGAAAGAGAGGGAAAGTACTTGTGTTTTACACCTTACACCTTTCATCACCTGCACATCTCTAACAAGTTTGTACGAAAGCCACATACATACATCAGAGGGGCAAATCCTTCATTGATTTCCAGCAGCATAATATTTAGGTAACTCTGAGGTTAAGAAATCACTAGGAAACTCTGTGGGGACTGGAGGGAACAAACTCACAGACAGCAATATTTAACAGAAATGGGATCTACGCCACCTCTTCTGTTTCCTTCATAGGTTTTTTCCACTCAGTAATAATTTTTGGAATGTTAAAATAATGATGTCAAAGGCTTTAAATGGCAGATATAGTTCTCAGATAAATTAGACATTTGTGGCTGGGGAGCAGAGATTAGAACTGTACTGTATTGATTACAGAATTGCAAACCTTTTCCATGTGGGTGAAAAGAGGTTTCCTTTCCCTAATATCAATAATGCAGTTCATTTCTATTTCACAGTGAGTATTATCCTTATTGCTGTAACGTCATACCATCTCCTGTTAGATTGCTAGCCGCTGGAAAGATTTTCAAAGACTGCATCACCTAAATTTTTCACCCCAATCTCTGTTTAGTCTTTGTAATAAAGGAGCTGGATATCCAGCAACTCTCTTGAAAGTCAGCTGGAAGCTGCTGGGTGATCAGTCGTCTTAGGAAGTATTTTGTCAGCTTACAGATAGATTCAGGATTTGATAGGCCACATGAAGGCTTCTTTGGTTAAACTTTGCCTCTTACTATCCAGTCAGCAGCCAGTAGAGAGCAATATTGCACACACATGAGAAATTATTTCACTACACTGTATTATTCTAGGGGGAATTAACCACTATAATTATTGCTTTCCTTCTCCAGTACTGCTATAATAACTAAGCTATACATAAAGGAGTTTAGGCTTTGCTAATTTTTTCATTCTTCTCAATACTTACTTTTTATCTTGTGTATAGTCAATGGTTTGTCAAACCTGAAGCTAATTTATTCACTATTATATATTTAAAATGTTTTATTCTTTAAGAACCCACTAATGGGATGTAACATATAAAAATTAGATTAAAGAGCTATGGAAAAAATCTTTTAATCAGCTAGTTGAATAAAGCTTTCTGCTTCTACGGTGAATTTATATAGGCTCCCTATTTTGTATAAACTAATACTATTTTCAGAATTCAATTTGGACTAGATTACCACACCGGGGTTACAAAATGGAAATGTGTGTCGTATGTGTATTAGCATTTCAGGATCCCCTTCAACCAGTTTTTTTCCATCTCCTTCTTCAAATTTAGTCCCAATTTTTCCTGATATAATATTTATGTGATATATAAAAATGTACAAGATGACTCCATTTCTGAAGTAAAATAGCTTATTACCTTAATACCTGTCCATAATCACAGTTTTTAATCTAGACTCTTCCAAGTAAAGAATGGATGATCAAACTTTAATAATTTATCCAGTACCTCCAGAAGTCTCTGAACATGGTGATAGAAAAGAACATGAGATACACACTAAATATATCTATGTAGTTTTTATAATAAATCCTCTGCTTGAGTGACCCTCAGTAACTATTGCCCCATCTTATCCCACACAGAAGCTTTAATAAGTCTCTACCAAATTTCAGATTGACCAAGGCAGAGGAAAGTCCTGCCTTTGCCCTCCAGGGCAAGGCGAGGCAGCAAGGAAAGGTGCTTCAAGCATAGAGCAAGACACTTGTACTCCATTGGAAGAATAAATAAAACCTCAGTCCTGCACTGAGTCCTGGACATGGGGTCCCTCTGTATGCCATGTACAGGATCAGCAGTTAAAAAATGTGTTGTGATTTAACCTGGTAGGCAGCTAAGCACCACACAGCCATTCGCTCACTGTTCTGCTCCCCAGTGGGATGGGGGAGAGAATCGGAAAAAAAAAGTAAAATTAGTGAGTTGAGATAAAGACAGTTTAATAGGACAGAAAAGGAAGGGAGAATAATAATAATACTAATAATGTACAAAATAAGCGATGCACAATGCAATTGCTCACCACCCGCTGACCGATACCCAGCTAGTCCCTGAGCAGCGATCACAGCTTCCCGGCCAACTCCCACCAATTTATATACTGAGCATGACGTCATATGGTATGGAACAGCCCCTTTGGTCAGTTTGGGTCAGCTGTCCTGGCTGTGCCCCCTCCCAGCTTCTTGTGCACCTGGCAGAGCATGGGAAGCTGAAAAAGTCCTTGACTAGGGTAAGCACTGCTCAGCAACAACTAAAACATCAGTGTGTTATCAGCATTATTCTCAAACTAAATCCAAAACACAGCACTATGTCAGCTACTAGGAAGAAAATTAACTCTATCCCAGCTGGAACAAGGACAAAATGATAAAACTTTAACTCTGCCACGCTCTCAGAGTCCCATCTGGTGAGGTCTGAAACATGCCTTCAGGCAAGGTGGAGCTGCAGTCTCTTCCTGAGCTAACGGCGCTCATCCTGTGAGCACATCATCTTTGTGCCTCATGGTGCAATGCAGACTTTGCTGTGAAAGAGAGAAAATACATCTTTAAAAATAATCAGTAAAGCTGCTTCTCTTCTCCATCATTTCATTATGAACCTTTGACTGAATTTCTCAAAGCTTTTTAGAGGTTTTTAGTAAATTTGGAAGACAGAATTAAGGAGAGGATTGGAAGGGGAAGGACTTACAGCGTTTACCAGTCTCGTTAGTACATGAATTGGAATGAAAGTCACATGGAAAGTGAAGTAAGTCTATTCAGCATTGGGATACACTTCACTGGATAACAGGCAATAACCTTTTCTACATGCCCTGGAAATGAAAAATGCATTCCTAATACTAATACCTAATACAAACAGGGGGACTTTGGGGAGCAAAGTTCTTTGCTTCTCTGTATGAAAAGGCAATCCTCTTCATTCCAATATATTTTTTCTTATAAATTCTTACAGACTTCCTCTATCTTTGTGTGAGAGAAAGAATCGATGTGCTTATCAATAACATTATGGAGTTATATGCCTACAAATGGTCTTTGAGAAACCCATTCATTAGTTTAAGAAATACTACTTCTTGTTTCATCGTTTTCCCACATGTTTTGCAGCAGAGTCAGCAGAAGGGAGTACATACTTCTGCCTCAGTCTCTTCAGTGTCATGTCTGTCATTTTAGTGTAAATCCACATTTCTCTGCAGTGGTTTAACTTCCCTCTTCCATGATGTTGTGGGATCAGCCTGCTGTTGCAGGAGCTGAAGTATGGATGCACACAGAAAGGCTTGTCCCCAGGTGTCCTCTCTGTGGCCAGCTGACTGCCAAATTGCTCCTGTTCATACCGCCTGCTCGCCTCTGCCAGGTGAGCCCTGCTGGGCACCACTCACCATGGACACGTGTGAGCAGAGCAGGAGGAGATGTCAGTCTGTAAAGAACAGAAATGCACAGACCATAAAGCAGTACTTGTCTTCTTTCATACATCTATTCTGGAACAGAAATTATTCTGAACCAAAAATGCCAACACCACTCCTTGTTTGGGTCCAGACTTCATGATGAGTATTTCAGGTCTAGCTTTAGGATGTGAGCATCTGCTCCTAGGAGCTGAAAGCCTGTCCCTTGCCTGACAAGAATACGCTTAATGAAATTAAAGAGCAATAAAATCAGCTACATTACTCAAGATTATTACTTTCTGCCACATTGTGTATTCATACTATAATTTACCACCACAGGACATCATAGGAACAAACTCTGGGTTTTACAAACGCCTTTGTGATGTTACAGCTATAATCAGTCCGCTACACCAACCGCCATAATGAGGGCAATCAAATCCCATACTTCAGCATGCAGCCTGATGCCTGCAGAGTCCGCACTGAAATGACTCCCCTCCTCTTCCCAACCCACCCAGCAGACAGCGCACAACTGGTCATGTGAGTTACATGGATTTAGGATTTTACTAAAGCATCAAGAGCCAGGGGCTCCTGAAGGCAAGGGAGAAGATTAATGGGGTAAATGTCCATCAGATCCATAGTAAAATTTCCTTTGCTTTGGGGATTCCTGAAAAATTATTGAAAAGCTATTGATTTAACTGATCATCTGCCAGAAAGAACGTAGCAGTGGCCTTTGAAGCCGAGAGAGAAAGGAAACAAAAGGAAAAAAATGAAAACGGGGGAAAGAGCAAGTATATGTCTGTTAACAGAAATAGACTTTACCCTGTTATTGCTGTTCCCATGGAAATCTTTCACTGACTTGCATGGCATGAAATTTTTTATCTCCAGATTTCAGGTGACCCCTTCCATCTTCCATGTGTTGAGATTTACCTTGCAGGAGAGTCATTAGCGTCTGGATACACAGTATAAAGCTCACATGCCCAAGAACATCTGGCTTGCTGGGAGTGGAGGAAGATGTTTCTTCTTTATAGAAACAGTCTAGCTCTCCCAAAGACATAGACGGGTCATAGATGTGCACGACCAGCTGAAAAGAGCAGGGAGTCCCTGTTTGAATCCTCAGAACTGGGCAACAAAGCTGAGCTCTAATGACTTCCCCTGCTGTCCCCATGCCTGTTTGCCATCCCCGCTGGGTAGCACGCCTGAGTGCTGGCCTCTGCTCCTTCAGTGTTCCTTGTGGTCGACAACCTGTATCATATCCCTGGATAAAGGCAGCTCAGTCTTTTGCTCTATTTTCTCTATTGCTCTATTATTCAGACTTTTCTTTTTTAGACACTGGTCTTTATTAAATTTTAATCTTCCAAGACATGATTGATACAATGACTGGAGAAAATAAAAGAAGATTGCAGAGCTTCATTCTCAGGTCAAAAAGCTGTGACAGGATAACTTGTTAACATGGAGCAGAAGAGCTAACAAATCTCCCTCTCTCATTTCTCTTTCTCTCCGATGACTTATGAAATCTTTTCAAAAGCTCATTAGCTAATCCCAGATTCTTACTGTCTTCATCAGCCTACCTAACTAAAGGCCAGAGATCTGGAAAGCACCCCAGGAGGGCATGTTGGACACCAGAATTTGAGAAATGGGGTCAGCTGGAAAGAGACTCACTACCACCTGTCTAAAGTTTGTGATAGCAGGCTTTCCCATGAGGGTGGGGGAGCTGTGAGGTGTCCACGCAGTGGCTAGAAGAAAAGGGAAGCCTGAAGTCTCTGCTGTGTTTTATTCTGAAAGTCCGTGCCTTTTTGTAATGAAGGGTCCTGGCTTCTACCCCTTTTTCAACGTTTCCTTCTATCAAAAAGAAAGAAAGATAACAGAGAAGTATTCTTAATGTTTAGCAAGACAAACATGCAAATAGGAAAAGAAATAAGGGGGCATCTAGCCAAGTCCTCTGCCACTCCCACTGCAGAATTCTGGCTTCACTATACTGTTGGGGAGAGAGATGATGAACCACTGAAAATAATGTGGGATGACTTTCTAATATTTCCAATTTATGAATAGACACAAGAGTAAATTAGAATGAATTTTTCAGGGAAAATTGGTCTTGGAAAAATCTATGAGAAAAATAGCTTTTCAAAGCTTTTTGAGAATTTTTTCCAATGACATACCTTTTGTTTGTCCTGGTTTCCATCCAGACCATTATGTAATTATAATAACTTTAAATGTTTCGTGCTCAACCGTGTCCCTAACTCATTTGAAAATAAACCTTTTAAAGAAGTCCTTCAGCCAGCCCTGATTTGAGATATGTATGGAGACACTTTTATGTGAGGAAAGGTCAGGTCCTGTGTGGTTTGAATATTCCCAATTCACATTTCTTCAGAGGGAGCAAAGGGTTCTCAGAAATAAACAAAAGCCAACAGCACTCTCAGGAGCCATTTGTGCATTTAAAGTTATCACTTGACATTAGTACTGCCTCAGTTTGAAGCCTTGAGACTATACTCATAACTCCAATGTTTTGAAATGTGTCTGTTTTCAAAGAGGAGTTTGCATTCAGTCTGAATTTATTGTGGGTTCCAGGTAAAGATACCCTTGGGGCTGAGAGTTTGATGCTTACAATGAATTCCTTGAAAAGGAGATGAATGTTTACATCACAGTATAGTCATTAGCAGTGTTTTTCTGACCTGCTTGGGATGCCTCCTGTGTGGTGGATGTCTCCTCAGCAAGCCTTCCCACCCCCTCTGTGCTGCTCAAGCAGATTGGGATAGCTGTGTGCATTCATGAATGCACAGAATTGGCTCACTATGCCCAATTTAAAATAAATTGCTGTGCAGAAAGCGAGTTACTCAGGCTCTGACCAGCATTCAGGACCTACTTTGACGAGATTGCAAAGCAAGCAGCAGAAATACACAGTTGTTTCCTTCACGTTCTTGACTTCTTTTTCCCTTGTACGTTTTTTGAATTGTGTTTAACAGTAGTAGTTGTGCTTCATGCTACAGCTTCTCCTTGCCTCTGAGGAAAGCTCCAGGGGCTTCATCTAGACAAAAGCAAAAGATTTGTACTGTGAAGGTGTAGGGAGAAATTCAGAGGACTGAAGTTGTCACTAAGCACCTGTGGAGGTGACAGAAGCAAAGCTTGAGAGGCAGAGAACATCCCCAGCATAAAAAGAATGAGAGAAAAAGAGAGCTATTGTCCCAGCAGGGATGATATGGGGATATGCTGGGGCAGGAAGGGAGGCAGTCCTGAACAAATTTCTCCTTTTAGCTCATGGTATTATAAATGGTTGTTTTGAATTCTTATTTCGGATTTAAAGTGGTTAAACTAATCAAATGTGACCAATTGGTTGAATAAATAGAACTGTGCTGCTGTCATCTACTGAAATAAAAAACCTTATCAATTTATTCTGATGATCACCTGCGTATCAGTGTGAATAATAGTCACTCACAATTAAAGCCATAAGCCCAGTTCTCAGTCTGCATTAACTGCCATTTACTTTTCTCACTCCCCTTAGGCTTGCCAGTCCACAGAGACAAATCTTCTGTGTGTCTGTGACTGTCTTATACAGCACACAGACGGGCAGGGTTCTGCTGACAGCGCAGCCCAGCTCTACCCGCATGCTCTCGCTTGCTCTCAGCATGGGGCAGTAGTTTCTCTACGTTGTGCATCATGATTCCCAGGCTGCCACAGTGATTCCACAACATAGAAGCTCAGAGCCTTAATACAAAGAGAAGAGAAAGAAAAGCAGATATTGCTGTTGTTTGAAAGTTCAGTACACCCACACGATTTTTAACTTATTAGCACTATGATGTCAGAAGTCACCTTGATTGCAAAAAAATCTATGGGCTAGTATGTGCTTCTGACATACTTCATGTACAGCCTATATGTATTATATAGATACGTTATAAAATGACAAAATAGTTCAACACAGTGAATAACCAAACTTCGTATAAAACCAGTATTTAAAAAACCAGGGTATTAAGAAGCATGGAAATGATCAGCTATGCAGTTTTCCATTGATTCAGTTCCATTTACAGCTCATAAATTCACTTAACATTTCTGCACACTTTTGACTTTGCGCATTCCTGCAGCGCTTACATTCTGATTCAGAGGAGACACTCACAGACTCTTACCGCAGCCTGTATTTATGACAACAGTGATGTGAATCTGTAAATGTCGCCACCTTCTTTTTAAGCCTGTGTGGTCACCAAAGTACAGAGCTCTGCAGATACTGTGCGATAGCTCAGACAGAGAGTGTCCCAGGGAACAGAATCAAGAGATCAGCGAGGACAGCAAAGTCATCCTTGTGCAAATGTTAGCAGAGGGTAGCTAGCTGCAGCCCATGTGCTCCTTTCCTGGGAACGTGCTGTAGTTCCTGCTGACATTTGCATCCAGCATATGGCGGAATGCAGCATGGCCATCCAAGGCAGAGCTCCTCACCTTAAAGACAATATGGCTGCCCTTGGATTGAGCCATAGGTTGTAGTTCTGACCTCCTGTACTGCTGGGTGCCTCTGTTTACGCTATACAAGCCCATCTCTTTTTTGGGGGGAATGCCATTACCACTATTAAATACTCTGGAAACATGTGAGCTGCGTACATACAATCAACACAAAGCCAAATAATTGGGTAATTGGGTAAAACAGGCAGCTGTTCGTGGTCGTTGTGGAACGCAGGCGTGAATGTGAGCTTTCAGTGTGCGTACGTGCATGCCCTCTTTAGCAGATGCAAAGTCAGGTCCTGCCACTTCAGACTAATAACTCATCTCGTTTCTTGTAGGAAGTCATAACCTTGTCTTCCACTTAACAGTGAGGTCCGCAATTGAAATCGCTATAGTGATAGCAAAAATACAATGATTTTGATGTTTGTTTTAGGAGGGAAGTATAATTGTGTGAATGCACTCATTTATACAGAATTCTGTGTGTAAGGGAAGTAACAAAAATAAGATACAGTTTCCTAAGACTCTGGGGAGCAGCATATTACAGATTTAATACCCACAGAATAATCTGTGAAAAATCTTTGTGCTTATTTCAAATATATTTTACTTGTTATCATAAAAGCAAAATACATTGTATACCACAACATGAATATTATGTATTAGTATATTTTTAATTAGTTAGAAAGGTTTACTTTAGAAAAAATAATTTTGCTAAAAAAAAAAAGTGACGATTTTACATTGCAAATATATTTTCCGTTTTTATTATGCCTGTAAATTCATTTCAGCAGCAGCTAAAGCAAACAATGGACAAAAGTTACATATTTATAGTTGCCAGAGCAATTAGTTAGGAATAAGGAAGTTTTAAGCTCCTTATGTGCATGTAATGAAGGCCATGACATTTCAAGGTAGTTTTGAGGGCAAGCTCTTTTATAAAGATTTTGAAATGCATTGATAGCCTTATCCAGCTCACAGATGGACTAGTTGTTGCATATCAAAAACAATCCCTTTCCTTGGAGTTGTCTTCCTCCCACGGTTAGCATCCTTGCTGCACCTTCTTGCTAGTTCGCTTTTACACAAAACAGATGTGGAGATAAAACTAATTTTTCACCTTCAGAGCCATTTCTTACAGGTCAAAGCTAAAGCATTTTAATGAAATGTTATAATGAAAAACATACCACTAGCTATGTAAGTTCTTAGGTGTGGATAAACAGAGGTTACCACTTGCTACTGCTGTGAATCTGGCATCTTTCGAAAGCATAATTCTCTTTTAAAAGAAAAAGCAAGAATTACAGTTAATTCTGTGCTGCACATTGCACCAGGAGTGATATATGAGTCTTATTAGTACATACGGATTTATGAGAGAGCATACAGTCCTTGAGAAGAAAAATCTCTTAAATTATTACATTTTACCTCCCTAACCTTTGTTCTTATGCAAGGTCAAACTGCATATTTAAAATGTGTACTTGTCACATACTTTCCTTAAAGATTAAGGCTGCTGAAGGTTGGGCTATGCTGAATTTGCCACCCTGAGCACCCTGAACACTGAAAGCAGCATGAGGGGTTTGTTCAGGTCGTGATTCCAATTTGCCTGAGAGACAAGAAATGATTGCTTTTTATGGTACTCAGATCCACATCCCCATTAAGGCAAACAGAAATTTTATCCATCAGATGCTATTTAAAAGTAGGCAAACCTTTCTTAACCATTCAGTATTCTTCTTTTGATGAAACCAATTAGCTATGCATAGAAGTAGCAAAGAAATAGCCAAATAATTATGTTATTTGTACTAGTAGAAGAAGAAATTAAATGTGAAGCAGCTAAAGAAAAGGAGACAGTGGAGACAAAAGGGAAAGGCAGAAGGCAAGAGGAATGGAAGGGAACTTAATTTCTTATTTTCCTCTCAGTAATTTTTGTGTTGTTGTAGCCCACTTCAGTATAAAATCTTGTAGTATATTGAAAGGGACCAGCTATGGGTGTGGGAAGATTCACTAAATCTAATTCCTCATTGACAGATAGAAGCAGCACTTTCTGAATCTGCAGGAAGGTTGTCAGGGAAGTGTGTCAAAAGGCAGGGTTTACCTGAAGCCTAACCGTGAACAAATTTAGGCAACTTTAGGGTTAATGAACAGGTTTGCTTTTAAAATTTACCTTTTCATAAATTTTTTTCATAAAAAATGCCCAAACATCCCCTGCCACCCCAGCAGCGAAATGAAGCTTTTCCATCCTGTCAGAGAAATGTCAGCAGTGCTGCTAGCTCCTGGGCTGGTCTAGTGCGGGCCTGGCTCCCAACAGGAGATGATTTGGTGAGAAGCTGTTTCCTAAGCACAGAGGAACGTTATGGTTCAGTAGAGATGACTCCATGGTAATTTCTGGGAAATGCAACTCATTTAAAAAAGGATTATGGTAGAGTCTAGTAAAAATGAAGGAACTTATTTCTTAGAAGACTGTCTGCTGCTTTTCTTTAATGATCTGGATTTCAGATATCAATTAGGTTAGATATCAATATTAGGTTTCAGATATCAATAAGGTTAGAATGGGATGGAAGGAAATTCAAGTTTAATCTGATTTTGACACACAGTAATTAGGCACTCCCCAAGAAGCGAATGGTTTTATATTGTAATTATAGTGCCCCCAAATGATCACTAAAACAATATTCACAATTCCTCTGTGACATGTTTTGACAGACTCATAAATTGGAGGAAAGAAAACTTTCTTGCGTCCCTTACCACTGCTGTATTCTTATGTTTCATTTGGAAAATGCACTTGTGCGTATACTTTAATGACTTTTCCTGCTTGAATTCAGTTACTGGAAGCACCCTGCAAGAGTAAAACCTTATATTTTTTCCTCTCAGCAGGCACCTGGGACCTGGGTCTGCAAATGCAGTGTGGGTAGGATTTCTACGCGCAGGGCATAGTGCACTGGTTTCCAAGGAGACAAGTACATCGTGCTTGGGGTAACGGAGATCTTGGGAGAGTGAGATTGGGTAGAACAGTCTTCTGTTTATCAGTTAGTTCCCTGATTAGGAATATAAAGTAAGAGTCTCATAGCTTTCTAATGGCTTTACAACTGGCAGGCATTTACCGGCAGCAGTGGCAATGACCTAATGCACAGCACTGATGTTGAGCCACCTTACTTCCAAATTACTGCCTTGAAAGAGCTACATGTGTGGAGCCTCCTCGCACATTGGAAATTATCGTGGTGTTTGTTATCAATATTAAGGAATGCTTGCGATACATTTTTTCCCTCTCTTTGCCATTCACCCTAACACCGGCCAGCAGTAGGTTTGCAGTGATTGCACTGCACAGACACACAGAGCTGCTCCTTGCTCCCGTGCCACCAACCCACCTTCAGCCTGGAATAGTCTCTAGCAGTGTAAACAGCAGTACATGGCCGGGCTCAGATTAGTGAGACAACACTGGTCTCTGTCATCAAGAATCAGAATAAAACCCCGATGTAGACATAGCCTTTAATGCAGCAAAAGCTTGTGGTGAAAATCCCCTGGACAAGCGCTGGAAGTGGACTTAGTATGATCTCACCAGAAGTTAAACAGAAGTGCTGCCTAGACACATTGTTCTGAAATAATCTTTTGTTCCATGAACAATTTAAATGGATTTTCTAGTCATATTACATTAAGCCTGAGTTTAACTGTGTGCCTGTGAACATATATATTAAATAAGGTACAGGGCTGGAAAACTCAGTGTTTCCAATTGTGTCTAGCAGAGATACAATGTAAAAACCCAATGTCTCTGTGGCTTTCGTGACAAGGCATGCTACAATGAAATGGAAACTTTTTTATTCCTCCTCAAAAAATGAAATTATTTGTATTTTGGTAGGTGTGACTGAAGGGAGTGCACAAAACTGTGCAATGATATAGCAGACAGATAATAGGGAGGCAGATATGGACTATAAAAGCAATCACATTCCCATCGCAAGGTAGGTTGCAAAATCTGGATTTTTCCTTACACTGTGAATTCAAACAGTAGCACTATGTGGAGCAGATCAGAAAGTAGCTGTAAAATACACATTCACTACCAGGTGCTGTTTTTAATTCCTTTGATGTATTATGTCTGTCAGCTTATCCATTCTCCATTCACATTGCCCTCCAGAATCCAGCTGAAGTGTAGATAATGTAGATAGTCATGAGGTTTTTTTGCCTGTTCATAGGTAATAATGCATTTATGAAATGACTTACAAGAAATCAGACCTTTCTAATACACTGGTTTAATAGAGACAATTAGCATAATAACTCAGTTTCTTATATGTGCCCAGATGACAATGCTGTCAATTCTCTTCTCTCTCAACTTAATTCAAGGATCATTTCCACAACTTGATTTACTCTTGTACCTTTTCCAGATATGTTGATTGAGGTAATAGATGGTCAAAGAAAAACAAATCAATGCTCACATCATAGTACATGCTATATTTTGCTCAGGCTAAATTATATGTAGAATTCTAAGTACATCTTTCTTGCTTGAAGAAAAATAAATGGAAGAGACAGCCCTTTTGGGTTGATTAGTTGTGCAGAACATTTTCTGTAGAAGATTCTGCAGCTTCTAAAATTCGGCAGAAATTACTGTAAAGGAAAGTCTACACATAGCATGAAAGCATGAAAGAGCATGAAAGGGAGAATGAGCCTCTTCTAACACAAAAATCTAACTCTTCAGTGCTCATGGTTGAATATGGGTGTGGGTACGTTCAGATGGCACTCAGTGCTCAGTACACAAAGTATAATCATTCTGTATTAGGAATGTCAGGAGGCAGTCATGCTTGCTACATTGTACGTGGATCAGGGGTTGATGTTGCCTGTAAAGAGCATTCAATCTAATAGTAAATGCATGGAACATTTCTGATTTAGTAAACACCATAGAGTGTGTATAGGTGTCTTCACAGGGAAGAGAGAGCAAACGTCATGAGGCGAGGAGGGTGAGCAATGTACAAGATGAATGTCTATGTGTGAATGAGAGGATGGAGAAGAGCAAAGTGAACTTTCTGAATGAAGCACATCAGAGCACATTAGCAGGAATTTATTTTGCAGTGCTCATGTTCTTTTTGTAAACATGCCGAGGCAGCTAAGCACGTTTTGAAATCCTGTACAGGTTGTTATTAGTCTTTTGAAAACCTGCTGATTTGGAATGCATATGGTCATTTCAAAACCATAGCTTTGGCAGAGCACTGTGATCACAGGAGGACCATCATTACTATGTTTACAGTTGTTACCACGCCAATGTGATACTATATGAAATGGAAGTGCTGAATGTAAGTCTTTTATAGTCATATCGGAACAGTTAAATAAAAGGATGATTTGTACATACTGTTCTCAGGTATTTTGATGGAAAATGTCTTTCCAATTACATGAAATATTTCATGGCTGCAGGTTGACTTCCTCAGAATTTCATTGAGGAAAAAGGCAGCATTCCTGTGAGAGTAAACATTACAGTTTAGCATTGCAAAGTACAGCACTTCGAGTATCATTTTAGGATAGAGGAAGAGGCAACATCAGAAGGAAAATGGAAATGGAATGTTTGGATGAGATGCAAACATTCCCTCACCACTGCCCCTGCTCCCTTCTTTTGGAAACGCCCTCATATCTAACCTGATTTTAGAAGAAAAAGAGATGTTACATCTTCTACTAACAAAAAACCCCGTGCATTTTCAATTACATTTTTATTTTATATATGTATTTCAATAATAAGAAGCTGATATTTATGTCAGTGTTTTTTGAAAGTGATGTTACTAGTCTAATCTATGAAGATAGTTTATAGTGGTCTTAAATGGGATTAAGCACTATGTCTTCTTCCAATCTCATTCTCCTAGGGTGATGGTAAGTAATCTAGATCAGGTCATATTTGTGTTGCTGCAGCTGGATATTTATCCATTCAAAGTAGCTGTCAATCAAGAGTTGGATTTCCTGACAAGCAGGGCTTTAAAACAATATTAGAGAGGTATCTTGTGATTCAGCAGGTGAAAGGGTGTCAGGGTTTCTCTGGCTGCTGGAGCACAGGTCCAGAGTCTCCCCTCCACCCCCTCAGCTCTTGTGTGATTTGAAGGCAGCCAGTTCCCTGCAGTGAGGCCAGGCTAGGTTAAGTGCTAGGACGACAGCAGGGCAGTGGGCAGCCTTCCACCAGATGGTACAAATGAGCAATCTCTGCACTAGATTAGTGAATTCTGGAAGAGATCCCCAATGTGCAAAGTTAATCAAGTTCTGGCCCAATTAAACCACATTACTGCTGTTTTGTCTTTCTTCCTGTGGTGTCCAAGACAATGAGCTACAATAAAGGAGACCTGGTGGTGTAGTTCTATGCATCTCTTAACAGGGCAAATAACTTTGGTATATGAGTGTTGATCATATGGAGAGACAAAAGGCTAAGATTTGTTACCTTTATCCCTCCTGCCAAGTTAATTTTAGTACCTTTTTGACAGTGCTAATTAAACCATATTACATTCTTTTCCATTGTGTAGCAGCTAACTACTAACAAACAGAACTATTGAACAGCTGAAATCTGTTTAAAATGACTTCTACATTGTCATATACAAACTTTTGTGATGCATAGTCATTTTAAAGTCAAAGGAAAAGTTTCTGTTTTAAAGAAATTCAAATGTACTTATGCTGTGAATCTCTACAAGATCTCTAATGATCACCTAAACATGCTGAGCACCACTAGACCATACTTTGTATTTCTTCTGGCTTTGTAGAGGAATACAGATGATTCAATGGTGTTCAATGGCTGATGTAAAATATATCAATGAATTTACCCTTTATTCCTTTCATGGTACTGTAGCAATAACTGTACTAAAGTTATTGCTGTAAACAATAACTGTAACAACATAAAAATATTTAAGGAAGTGATATAATTTTGGACAAACTTAGAACTGACAGACAGAAATCATTAATAAATAATAGTTAATTCTTAATTTATTTCTATTGAAATAAAACTCAAAGCTTAATTCCAGTTTTCTTTATATCACCAGACAGTATGAAAGTATGATGTTGGTATGTCCTGTAATTTTCTTGTGAGTTTTCCATATCTGGTAATTTCTCTGTAGGTCCAGAATTCACCCAGAATCTGAGTTTGGCTTTCTTTTGTTTTCTTTTCAAGCAAGTCTTTGGCTTGCTACAGGGAAAAACATGAAAACCAACTATAACTTCTCAACAGCTACTAGACTGAACAATCAAAAGAACTCAGAATACAATTAGGTTTTAGTATTGTGATCTCATGCTGTGTAAATAATCTTGTTCATGAATTTTCTCTATTTACATTTACCAGTGTAACACAGTCAATGCAAGTCTAGAACCATTTTTTTCTTTGGTAAATGACAGAAGAGTCCTCTTCCTGGAACTCTTGTTCAGTTTTGCACCCAAAACATCTTCAAAAGAAATAGGAAGTGCCTTAAAATATGGACCATATTATGGCCTTATATTAAAGTAAATCAGGTACAATTAGTCTGATAGGAGAATAAAAATTGTATTAACTGTTATGAGAGCATAATGTGGTCCTATGTTTTTATTCTGTCTGTGGTGTGCAAAGTATGTCATTTCTTATTTCTGTAGTGCATTTGTTTTAGTAACCAGTGTTACCTCTTAATTAATACATCAAATACCAGAATATTTAGTTACTAAAATTGTTCTGATTTTTCCCCGTAAGCTAAAGTCTCCCCTCTCCTAGGAGAGCATCACAAAAAAACCCTGAAATAGATGACCTAATATTTTTATCTGAGGACGATGAGAATTCATACTCATTCTTCTTAATCACTCAGGAAATAGTGAGCCACTTTCAATTTTCTAACTGCTGGAACCACGGAGCAGAACGAACTGCCACTACAGAGCGGCAGGAGATTCCTGGTTACTTCCACTTTGAGCTTCTGACACTAGAGACTCCTGAGGGTTTTGACTTTCACAGAGCAGCTGTGAACCTGAGGACCTGAAAACTACCTAAAAAAATTCTGAAAGCCTGATACCTGAAAAAAAAGTTACCTTCTGAGAAATGGGAACTCAAAACTGAAGGCCATCTAAATCAGGAGTCACTTTTCAAAAGCTTAGGATCCATACAGCTACTTTAAACATTTCACCCTGGCAAGTTCATCTTCAATTTGTCCACAAATTCACCACATCTGAAAGATATGCAGTGCATATGTGGGAGTCTATTGCAGGATCACCATAACTGAAAATTATGGTTTCACTGATGAGCTACAGGAGGCCCCAGACTGCCTTTCCCTGAGCAATTTGGCCACTGGGGACTGTCTAGAATCTCTTTCTTGGTCCTGCAGTATTCCCCTGAATTTGTGCCTCAGAAACAACACTGCTCCCCATATCTCTCCATTAGACTGCTCTGGGATCCAGGACCAGAAGCACCCAGAGTACTCAGATGGGCAAGGGAATGTAGGAGAAGAGGTGGAATTTTGTCAATAATCAGACAAATTCCCATTAAAAATCCATTTTATGTTTGGTGAAACTTCTTGGAAGGGTGGAGTTTTCTAATTAAATGTTTTTGGTTGATTAAACACAGATTAATCAGAATATTTTTGACCATCTAATTAGCCAGAAGGAGAGGCCATCAAATGTTGAGGAATCAATCCGATAATGAGAAGTATTTGCATTAAAAGGCTCATCAGTCTCATAGTGGCAGAGAGAATTGTATATGAAAGTCATGACAATTTAGCAGGGTAGCTCTAAGTATTCAAGTGACAGATATAATTTAGAGAGAAATGTTCTTATACCCTTTATTAACTGGTTTTATGGTGATTTACTAAAGAAATCTGCCATCTCTAGTTATGCTAGATGCCCATTCATCTGTCTGTCAACTTCTTTTTGAACCTGATTAGCCTGACAGTAGGACAGACCTCAGACAACTCTGTTAACCATCAATGTACACAAAAACATGTGCCCAGGTAAATTTATGCTCTCTTAGAGGGAAGGCTGCGATGTCAGTTCAACCCTACTGGGAGACTCGGGAGAATCAGCTCTTGAGAAACCTGCAGAAAAGTAGCCTATGTAAATGCTGCTAATTGTGCAACTGTGCAGTTGTCCAGTTTACTATCATTGATTAGCAGAAACACGTTAATCTCAAACTTCTAAATTTTGCTCAGAAAGAAGAAAAGCAGCTATGTGAAAAGAAAACCCAAATCAACTGACCAAATGCTGCAGGTCCCCTCTGCTATGTAGGTTATAATAACAACCCAAGAGGTGGTTTCCAAGGCTTGACACTTTTCCCATGCCAGCTGTAGGCGTATTTTGATCAAATTGGTGGCTATGTTGACAAGTCATGCAAATCTTGAGATGACACCAGGGACTGGATATTTGTTGTTCGGATGTTTTTTTCTTTTCTATTTCCTCCCCTCTTTCTCTGGTCCCTTCTCTTGCTTCCAGGATTTTACAATATCTAAAACGGCAGTGTCACAAACATCCCGCGGAATGTTACCACTGCAGGAAAAGATGACTGAGGCAAGCTCAGGCTGTCTGAACTTCTACAAGAGCATTGTCATGTCTTGTTCATTCCCTGATCACAGCTGCAAGACCAATGTTTTTTCCTAGCACTGTGGGTTTTTTTTTGAGGGAAGGCTCATTTGAACGATAATAATAATACAAGCAAATGAGTTTGGACGTGCTGAACTGAGATGGAACCATTTGGGTTTCTGATTTATTTTCTGTTCACTAATTCAAGAGATATATGTATTCCAGCTCTGAGCATTCTTTCTTCTGATGGAACTCACAGAAGTGTGTATTTAGACTTGGTAGCCCCCTGTAGCCCCGTATCTCAGCTTCTTCACACCAATGTGCTGATGCACTGAGACCAGACACAGTGAGGTTCCTCTGCTCCCTCTTTTCCTCTGCAGAGTCTCTGGTAGGTGGGCAGAAAGCCAGGAATTGTCTTTATGGCTGTGGAGTCTGACCTCCGGCATCACACAAAGCTATTGCCTTCCTGCAATAACACATCCTTTCTCTCACATAGGTTATATTTGTTGCATTGTAGCTTTATTCTGTAACACATTTTCCTTCTGTCCTTTATCAGCTGTGGTTGCTGCA
This sequence comes from Balaeniceps rex, assembly GCA_013401315.1. Taxonomy (NCBI): domain Eukaryota; kingdom Metazoa; phylum Chordata; class Aves; order Pelecaniformes; family Balaenicipitidae; genus Balaeniceps; species Balaeniceps rex. Next base: position 41,280 of record VYZW01023718.1, read on the forward strand.
GCCTTCCATGGGCTAAAGGAAAGAGAACACAATACGCACTAAGGGAGATGTCATGGCCCTTCCACACATTCATTCTCAGCAAACTTTTGTGCAAGAAGTGAGAAAAGGGCCGTGATCTGTATAGAAAATACATATGGTGGGGGAGTAGCATTGTAGCTACAAGATTCAATAGCATTTACTCAGGGAACACTTTTGAATCGAGAGGATCACAGAGTACAATCTGTAAGGATACACATCTCAAGGGGGAAAGAAAAAATGCTGCTAAGTTTATAGTGTTCGTTTTCTTATCAAGAAAAAATATAGCATGTGTGCAGTGTTCAAGGGGACTGAGGAAGTCCAGTAAGTCTGTAATAGCAGGTGTCCTGAAGTATTATACAGATCAAGTAAACCAAATGGATACGTTTTATAGACATTATTTTTCATTCCTTGAGTCCACTGCTTCTGAGAATACTTTTAGTTCTGCAGCACACAAGGCAAGAGGCTGCTGTCATCTTAAATAACCTGAGGAAAAGTGAGAATTACAAAAATAAAAATGAGATTAGAAAAAGAAAGAAGAAATAAGACAAGCTTTCATTCAGATTGCGGGTCCTTCCTTCCCTCTTGCTCTGACTGGGGAAGAGCTCCGGAGAAGTTCAGGTGTTGATAAAGTTAAAGCAGGAAGGGGAGATGCAGTCATTTTGTTTCATTATCTAGTGAAATGTGTCCCTCTTTGGAGGTAAAATATGTTAGTGATTAAAGGATTAACAGGAAAATTAACCATGAGTTTATAGAAGAGGGTTGAAGACCACCTCATAATTGTAGCAAGCCTGGACAGTGGGTGACAAGGCTAGCTGACTGCTGTGGGACCTGGAACACAGGAGCACTCCTCCTGCTCTTCACTGCTCCTGAAGATGCAGTCAGTGCCAGCTTCTGACCCACTTTTTTCTGCCAGTGCTTCTGTTTCTTCTTCCTTCCACCAAACTTCAGCTGGTGAAGTTTCTATATTTTCATTACTGAAGACTGAAGGCCCCGATATGGCTGGAACAAGATGCAAGAAAGTGTATTTACACTGCTGCAGAAGTTTATTTAGTGGGCATTTTTGTAAACAGGAGTCCAGAAACAGGAAAAAAAACATTGGTGTAACATTTAAAAATGGATTTAAAAGAATTGATAGGAAGACTCGTACAAGAAACTTAAAAAAAATCAGTCCTTAAAAATAAGATATTCTATAATCTAGTGGAATATGATTTCCTATGAGCTCATACCTGGTGCTCTTCTAATCCTTATTTGCCTTCTCCCCTCGCTTCTTGTAGCTAGCAGGCCCATCGGCTGCTGAGTGAATATTATGAGACTTCCTGGCTGGTTCCTGGCTTTTGCAGGATAAATCTACACTGAGTTGTAACTGACTTTCCTCCAGAAAGTAAGTGTGTGTCTCTACTTGACACAGTTGCTAACTAATGTTTTTAGGGACTGGATATATTTGGAAGTCTTACCTCTGTCGAATTTGAATTTGAAATTGCCCAAATAGTGCCAAAAATTGTTAGTGAACAGACTGGAACAGACACACGTAGATAGATATCTCAAGTCTCGGTTTTGCTGGAAACCAGAATAAAAATTATATTAACAAGATGTCATTTTAAAGAAGGGTCATCTTGGGAAGCGCTGATTATCTTCTCTCATGCTCTCATGTGTTGTAAGTCATGGCATGCTTGTCCAAAAAGAAAAGACAGGTTGTTAAAGAGTTTGCTTTATCTTGCTCATTACATATATATTTTAGTTACAGATTAAAATAAAATATTTACGGTACCAGAAAAACAGGAGGACCTGCAGCAACTGTTCCCCCAACAGACTTTCTCCAGACTGCTCACATATGTTGGTGAAACAAAGTGGTGAATTTGCTGAAGTAAAAAGACTCGGAGCCAGAGGGCTGTAGAACACATTGCGTCCTCCCATAAGGCTGCAGGTACCTGCTGCAAGACACGCTGATCACTTCGCTATCCCTTTTCTTAAATAATAAATGTAATTACCATTGTTGTTTCCTGGCCTACATGGCTAGGACTGCTGGGTTTTCGTCTGAGTTACGGTTTTGAGCAGGCTGATGGGTTCAGTTTCAATGAGAGCTTGCTGATCACCTGCTATGCTTATTCATGGGATCAGACATTAACCAAGACCTGGATTTTAAATAAAATCATGGTACACATTTTATCATGAAGGAAAAAATTATTCTTGTCAGGAATAATTTTTTGAAATCCAGTTTATAATTTATCTTCTTTTTGTTGCCAGTCATCTAGAATAAGTTTTAAATTATCCTGAATGTAATATAATTATTCTATCAGATGAGTAATTTCTATGAATAATTCTTGGCTTAGGGTTTGTTTCATGTGTGAAATTCAAATAGGCTGGGTAACTGTGTGTTCTCTGTCCAGCTAAACTCTTCAGAATGGTCTTTCTGCTAAATCCAGGTAAAAGTTCAAAAATCTCTCTGAGTGTTCCTTAATACTTTTTCATGATGCATTTTATTCACCTACTTAGAAAAGGTACACAAGAAGTGTGAACACAGTGTAAGTAAATTAATGTGTTCATGCAAATAGATATTCATGGTTAAAAAAACCCACCTGTGCTTTGTTGCATCTTGTGTTTTGCTTTTATAAAAATGTGAGTGGAATAGACAACTATAAGAACGTAAATTCCTGTTAAAATAGTCAAATCAGGAACTGGATGCTTTCTGGGAGATATTACTGAGCTAAATATGAGGTTCTGAGCTCTCTAAAACAATAACTTGATTATATGAGGTCACAGCAGCTGATCCAGTGGTGTCTCCTTGTTTAAAATCTTTTGATTTGGCTATGGCATAGCAATGGTATACACCTATATAGCTAAATATGAGTTATGTCTTACACTTAACTTCCCAAAGGTACTTAGCATTAACAGGAAAAGAACAACTACATTTTAAAGTGGTTTCTGCTATAAGGTAGTGGTGATATCTATGCACTTTTGCAATCTGTCTATAAATACAGTACCTGTATGTAGTAGGTACAAAAATTCCGTATGTGTTGAAGCTAAGAAAATATGTTTGTGGCATACTATGATTGGAAAAAAGTTGCCATTTGAAGATGCTTAGGGGTTTGGAGCATTAGCATTAGTCCTGGGAGAGAGGGATTGAGATAAGGCAATTATAGATGCGTGCTAAATTAATTAATCCCACAGCTTTATCACACAGCGGATGTTTTTGAGAAATAATTTGCAGCAAAAAAAAAGTTTCCTCTTATTCATCCACATATGGGATTTTCTGTTCAGTGATATGTTTTACTTAATGTCACAAATACAGAAGATTAAATTCTGGAGTAATAGCATACCTATTTCTATATTGTAACTTTTATTGTGTTTTACCACTGTAAATTATGAAGGCAAATATTTGTACTGTTCAATGGACCTAATACCTTCTTCTGGTTGCAAATTACCACAGATAGTAGACTTTAAAATTGACAGTTCTCTCTATATAAAAACAATTTATTTTAGATAGATTTGTGGCTCTTTGATACAGAGTTACACAATGATTCAGCTCAAATGATGTTAGACATCCAAATACCAAGCATTTAATTCAACCAAGTTTAAGATGTTTAAGTCTCAGCTAACGGTCTAGCATGGACTGTAGCTAATGGTGAGAGATGGCAGGTGCTCAAGCCTCACTTATCTCCCGCAGAGGGAGATGAGCCCCTTCCGCAGTACCTGTGTTCTTCACTAACTTTAAGGAGAGCCTACAGAAACTACTTCAGACAGAAATCTGCCCTAACTGAGGGAAAAGGATAGTTCAGATTAAGGCTTTTAACTTCTTTTTACCAGAAAGAATAAGAAAACCCGGATCATTTATGTGTGCTGTATATGCATACTTGCAGAGAGGCATATGTATGCCTCTGATGTGTTTGCCAGGCTCTGAACCAATTTACAATAATTGTACTTTACAAAGTAAAGGGGCTGGGCTGGTACATGGGGTTATGACATACTGGCACTTCTCCCAGGCTGCCAACATGTACAATTGAATCTCGTTTTTCATTTCTACTCCTGCTGTGAAAAATAAGCCTTAAAAACATTTATTGAAGTGCAGACTGATGCAGCAATGTCTACCCACGTTTGTAACCTGAACCAGTGCCACTGAGCGATGTGAACTGGCCCTTTCATTTCAATGGCTAACTCAGGGGTTATATGATAGTACTGCAGAAGTCAATATTAAGTGCTACTTTGCAAAAGAGCAGAGAGGAATCACATCAGGAACATTTACACATCTGTCTCTGAGTGGCCCTTCATTTCCATGCAGATGGATCTAGATAATAGTACATCTCTGTCTTCTTAAAGTAATAAATAGTATCCCTACATGCTAGTGCGTATCTCGCCCACTTAACTTTTATGCTATGAATAGATGTAAAGTCTAGATTTCTGTTTTGTTACACTGTTAATATTCTTGCTGCATCTGCTTAGTATGAAGAGCATTTTTACCAGCTTTTGAATTAGATTCTGTTATAGGAAAAAGTTCTCTTTACTGTATTCTAAATTAAACTTTCATGTCTTTTCAGTCTGCATACATTTTTTGTCAAGGATGATACTGAAAATATTAAGGAGTTCATTAAAAATTATGATTAATTAATTTTATTACAGTAGCACTTAGAAGCCCCTGCTGAGACAGGAGACCTATTGCACTGGGCACTGTAGGGACACATAAAAGAGTGAGTTTCTGCTTCAAAGAGCTGAAAATTGAACCAGAAAAGACATGTTTCTCTTGGCTTCAAGGGAAACTGAATAAGGGCTTTTGTGATATTCTCGAGCAAGCTGGAAGCCCCGTGTTTCATTGAAACCTTTTCTTTGCCATTCCACGGTTTCATAAAAATATATATAATGAATGAAGCTCGATTCAATTTTCAATTAAAAGAATCTCAGACTATCTGCTGCTCTGTCTCCCCACGGCCTGCTCCTTTTGCTTTCTTCATTCTTCCTGTGCAGGAACTATACAACAGCCCTATGTTCCCTGTTAGCAAAACTTTTCAAACAGCTACATTTGTGTCTTGTCATCACATTTCTAATATTGAATTTTCACATTTCAAAAAGGGATTTTACTTCTCATTTTTGTTAGCTCTGTAGTTATGTGAAAATATTCAAAACTTTCAAAGTAGTGAAAAAGAAAAGGAGCAAGGAGAGAATGGCCTCCCCTCTCTCATTCGCCTTTCTACCAGCCCTATCAGCAAAGGAGTTAGAAAAATGCTGTATGAGAAGTGCAATGGTTAAAGACTATGCTCTCTCTTACCACTAGCCTTGAGTCTGTTTTTCTTCATTGTACAATAGAAAGTGAAAAAAGGAAGGGAGCAGAGCTGAAGGTTATTGCCTTTGTTGATGCAAAGGCAGAGAGAAATCTACCTTGAGAAACAAAGCAGATCAGCAAGCTACCAAGTTCACAAAATAAATCTTGCATTGTGCTCGGATTTAGCCTGATATTTCCTAAATTTCTGCTCTGCACCTAGTGAGATGTCCCTCTAAACTCTCTCCTACCAGCCTAAGAAGTTGGGAAGAAGTTGAAATGAGAGGGGAAGGAGGGGCTCTGCAGGGGGGGCAGCCCCAGAGAGTGGCAGGCAAACTGTGAAGTGACTGATTAGTGCAGACAGTGACGGAGCAAGTTCCAGCCAAGCGTGATCGCTTCTAAGAGGAAACGGCTTTGTTTCAACTTGACTATTGTTCCCTGATAATCTGTGAAGCTGGAGTGGAATTCAAAGCAGCATTGGTCTGAGCATTAATCTAATGCACAGTGGTTCCTTGCAACTTGCTCTGACCTCCAGTGCCTTTAATCTTGCGGTAAATTTTGATTTGGTTTCTCTCTATGATATACTTCCCCAAGGAGATGGTAGACGGAGAGCTGAGGGAAGCTGCCCAGGCCAGTTGAAGTATTGGGGGGCCTGCTTGAGGCCATTGTGAAGAAAAAAAAGACAGGTTCTCACATTCTCTAATCTATTTTCTCTTATGAAAAACAAGCTGACAGTTTTAAATTGAGTAAAACAAGTGGCTAACTCACCTTCTGAAAATGAACTGCTGAACAGGAACATGATCTCTCCCATGAATTTCTGTAGATGACAGCCAAGTTCCCTGTAGTCTCTCTCCGACACACAAAACTGTTATTTAGTTTTCTGTGGAATCCAGTGAGTTATATTAACTGACTCAGAAACTCCACAAGGACTACTTCTGTGTGCTCCAAAGCACCTGGCTTTCAGGGGTGTAACCGCCGTTTCTCACTCTAAGCCTGCGGTGCAGCAGTCCCAAATCAGTTGCAAGGCTCATGATGCTCAGGCAGACTAGGACTGGATGGTCCAAACCCAGGCAGCAGGAATCAGGGGAAGCCTAGGTGCAACGTGAGAGCCAGCTCCTTCTCCAGATTTCTTGTTGTCCTGCACCACCAGACGAAGCAACCTTTCATATGCAAATGTGCCAAGCTCCAGCAGAACTTTTTTCCATGAGGGTCAGCCCCAGCTTTTCCACAGCTTGGTGATGCTGCCCAGTAGCAGAAGCATGGCTGTGTCCCATCCCCCTTCAGTTCACCACATGCTGGTAGCAGCCTTGTGTTTTACTCGGTCTAGTGAAAACTTGGGATCAGTTGAGATCTGCCATGGGAGTCGCCACTTCAGTGTTTTCTCAGAAAATATAAACCAGGCAGCCTCTTGCCAGCTGCTCAGCTATGGAGCCAAATGAAGCCCCTGAAACTATTTTAGACTGTGTGCATTTCTTCCCCATCCCCAAATGTTAGGAAGGTAAAAAAAAAAAAAAAAAATCTTGTAAATTGAATTATACTGCTGTGATCATTTCTATTTTCATTAGGTACAATTTCAAAACAATAAGCAATTCTGTAATGGAAAATTATTTGGAACCTTTCAACAGTTTTTAAATACTTTCATTATTTTTCTCCCTCCTGTACCAGGAATTTTATTCTAATTGATATTTCCCATTTCTGTTGGGTGAATTTCCATCTTTTTTACAAAAAAAAGGAATGGGAAAATTTCTGACTAGCTTGTTGATAATAGCGACTGGGATGAACATGTTACTATTATGTTTGTGGATTATTTAGGAAATAGCACAGCGAGATGGACTGCTCTTAGCTACTATTCGCACAGCTTGGCAGCACGAGGTGTGCAGACGAGCCCTTTGTGCCATGCTGCAGAGCACTGTGCTGCGCGGAGGGTTAGCCAGCCATTTCGGTACCCTGAACACCTGTCTCACTTCACCTGGGCTGCTGCTCTGTTTTCCTGTCCTGTGGGTGTATCAAGGGACTCCAGCTAGCTGAACTGTCAGTAATGGTAAATTCACCAACAAGCTTTTAATAAATAGGATAGTCCAAGGGAGATGTCTGGATTGAAGTTGAAGTGAGGGTGAAAGCAGGAGGTGTGTTTCAGACACAGGTGTATGAGAGTTGCAGAGGAAGAAAGGAAAGTAGGCATAATAGGATGAGTGGATTATTTTGTTCATTTGTTTGCTTTTCAAGTGCCTTAGACGCTTCATGTTCTGCTGTTTCCAGCTTCTTGGTGTGTGCCTCAGTTTAAATTTTCATAGTACTCATTTCACCGCTTAGCCGTGTCATGTTGCGTTACCCTGTAGCACCACGCATCAAAACTTAATAACGGAACAAACACAACAATCACTTTAAACTAATGCTGCCCCTCTTTCATTATTCAGTGAGTTACATCATGGGCTGCCGACAAAGAAGATCTTGGAGCTAAATTTAAAGGCGTATTTACGTAAAGAGTGTGTGTGTGTAAGTTAGTCATTTTGGTGGGTTTTTTTTTTCTGTGCACTCTATTCTCCTCATGGGAGAAAAGAGACGTCATTCAGTACATGAATAAAAGGAAGAGGGAACAGGCACAAACATGAATTCTCGAAGAAGTGCTTTATACACACAAATTCTATCTTTAAACTCTGCATCTTTCATTTTAGGAAGATTTGTATCAACCTTATGCTTAATGTTGCCTTATTTTACAACTCTAATTTGTAATATCATTGTACCTTCATAAACAAAGTTAAAAAAAGGAGGGAGATAGTCTTGGTGTAGTGGCTTGATGATGAGTTAAAGCAAGATTGTGCTATTAATGTACAGTGAAATATTTACAGTTGGTGTCCTGCTTTAGGAAAATAGCAAGACAATCTTAGTGGCTTTTCCTTTCTTCACACAAATGCTGGGAGTAGTGTGAATGGCAGAATTTGGCAAAATACTGAGCAGGCAAATGAGCACAGTAAAAAAATAAACAGGCAAGCTGATCACAATATGAAGTCATACTGATCATTCAGTTGGCATGTGTGGGTTTAGTGCTAATTATTTATGATACTTCATACTGTGATAATGAATATTCTTTCGTATGCTTTGGAACGCTAATGAAGTTCTACTACCAGATCCTGACACCTTTATTTTTAATTATCTATCAGTTATCGTGTACATGGCCCCACTGACTTAAGAAGGAGTATCATATCTCTGAACATGGGATAGAGGAACAGACTTTGTCTCTTAGAAAAAAAGCAAAAAATTGGACATATATGTGACATAGGACAGTCTGGATTAATTTTGCACTGATGTTCTATGGAAGCAAGAAATATATCTATTTTGATTTCAAGAGGTGTCTTGCTGGAAGAGGTTATCAAAAAGAACTCCAGCAGAGGACACAAAAGCATTTAGAAAAGGCACAATGAATTTTGACTGCCTTTGAATCTATTTATCAAAGCCATTGCTGTTCCCATTTCGACGCAGGTGGAACAATAATAAATATTGAACAAAGCAACTCAATCTGTATTCAGAGCATTTCAATACATGGAAAGCTAAATGAAAAAGAAAGAAAGCTTGCAGAGTCAGACCTATTGACTCCTGCTACTACTATTCCTCATTGAAAATGAATTGTGGATGGCGCACAAAGATCTGCAAGATATTTACTTTACTGCGATGAACATATAATAAGAAGCACATTCGGTAATGTGACTTTATTATTTAACTGAATCGATAATCTTTTACATTATAAGAACATAATTCAGCTGGAAACCTTGACGCTTTCTTTCATTTTAAGTGACTAACTTTACATGTCAATTTTCAGACTCAGTGGAGCCATATTATTTCCCTAGCTGCCCTTTATCCCTATAGGAGGGACTTTGTGCCATGAATGGGCCCCTGTATGACAAAGAGCTGTCTCTTCTGTGGAGGACAGGCAGTGGGAAGACTCCACATTCAAGCTGTGTGTCCTGGCTTGTACAGGTGCCATCCCCTGGGAGCAGGCAAGTGTGGCACGAGCAACTCTTTCTCTCTGCCAGTCCTGGTTCCTAACATTTTAAAGATCGTAGCATCTGCACAGCCTTCCTGCCTTGGATTTTTCTCCCACTGTCGCTATATTAGATCCTTCAAGAAAACCTCTGGAGAGAATTTCACCTTGCTCAGCCAGAGCATCAGCTGAGGCTGAAGCCTGCCAGGCACTCAGCAGAGGCTGTTCTAATGAACCCTCCTTCAGAGGCTAGACCAGATTTTGCATAATTCCTACTTCAACCGGGAATCCAAAGCAGGTCCTTGATGATACAAAGGAAAAACAAATAAACAAAACCTGAACATATTGGGTCATTATAAAATGCAGTTAAACATATAAAGGACATCACAAGATCACAGAAAAAATGACTAATGTTCAGTTCACTGCTGCTGTCTGAAAAAAAAAACAAAACCCAAAACCAAAAAACCAAACCCCCAAAAAACAACTTAGTCCAAAATTGCAGTGGATATCTCTTCTGGCCAGTTCTAAAGTGCTCTGAGACCAATGGCAGAAACCTCTCATTGCCTTCATTGCCTCCTCTGGCTTTTGGGTCAAGTCATCCAGTTTAAATGAGTCTTTTATCTCCATGATTAGTGCCTTCCAGCAGATGATAAAAATTCAGTATGTCTCTTTTGTCTTGAAATTTCCAAGGCTTATGGGTTTTGCCTGATTTCACCTGAGTATTCAGCAAACAGCCTAGCACATCACTGTTTGCTTTTGGTCATTTGATCTGTCCTTTGGGCAGTCGTGCAGGCGTTTTTCATTTCAGATATCCTCATTCACAGTGCGCTGCAGCACTTTCCCAAAGCTGGTTCAGACCCTTAGAGCAAAGCAAAGAAGTGGATTTTAATTTTGAGTTGCAGCTGCTGTTGTCAAAGTTCAGTGCATTAAGCATGGATTTTGTTTTCATTGCTCTCTCATAACACCAGGAACTACATTAACTACAAAGCACATGTGCTGAATGTAAGTAAAGTAATGGAGAAATATATTGTTCTTGTTGTTTGAAGTGTCACACAAGATCTTGGGTACCTTTCAGTAGCACAATGAAACCAAGCTGCAGTTTTCACAAAGGCATAGTTTTAGATGCTTAAAGTGAATAGATGAAACATTCTTTTGTTTTCTTTTGTTGTTGCTTCACGGCAACACAACTGCCTCCATGTTGCAGCAATGAAGATTGCTTCCTTCTTCTAGCTGTCTTTGGGTTTGTGGGAGTTCAGGGAGGAGGATTTGATGATCCCCCCCTTGTTTACAGCCATGTCCCCTCTGTTCCATTTTATATGCTTTCTATTGTCTTTTACCCATCTATTTACTCATCTTAAAAGCCATTACACTGCAACTGACTACAGTATTAAACTATAACTTGAATAAAATCGCATGGGAAATGGAATGAGTTGGAGAAAAGCCCACAGTACACACAAAGGATGGCTTGGACATCAAACGTACGTTAAGGTATAAGTTCCCCAGCTGGCTCACACAGAAAGAAAAAGGGCAGTGTTGCTCACCCTCATGAGGCTGTCATGAGTAAAGGTGTGCAGGCTCTAATGTCAGTCTCTCTCTTTGCTAACCCCCCCTATATTGCATCTTTTTCCATTGGTAAAATTTTTATCTTTTCTACTCTAGTTTCTGAAGGTTTTTCTCACCCTCTTCATTCCCTGGCTGTGTTATTGAATAGGTGAGACAATACCCAAGACAATCTCACTGCCTGGCTGGAAGAAAGGAAGAGGGAAGATTGGTGTTGCTATGGAGCAATGTTAAGGTTACTTCAATCCCTTTAGTAACATTTTGGCTGCAAAGGGGTTGCATGGGAAAGAGCTTTTTAGAAGCTACAATAATCCTATTATTTCTTCTTTTTTTTTCCTACCCTTGACTTTAAAATGTAAGTTCTGTAGAAAAAAACATTAAAAAGCCGTAATGTAAACTGTTGTAAAGTTCATCCTGTACATCTGATTATTCTGTTCCACAGACATACTCAGTACAGCCCTTTCTGTGGGAATATACATTGACATATATGCACATACATCAGTGTATTTGTACTTTTAAATATATTTATTATACTCATACATTTCATGCATGCCCATAAAAAGACCAGTGTATTTATGGAGAGCCAAGATATCAGCCAACCCACTGGAGCTCGCTCTCATATGCTGCCCATAGGCCATTTGTAGCCATGCTGCAAGCGGCTGTAGAGTTTTAAGAGAACAGCAAGTTGAAGCTAACAGACTTGTCTGCATTTAGAAGGACCTCGGGTCACCTTTCTCTGTCCCATGTTTTATAAGGGCAGACAGCAGCCCACACTGATTTTGTCCAAACTTTTCCAAGCTGGTTGGCTTGGGCAGTCATCTACAGGGTGTTGGTGAGGCCCTGGTGCAGGCTCGGGCTGACATACCCCCCCCAGGCTGAGCCATTCTATTCCATAGAATAAATAGCAAAAAGTCAAATTTGTGGTATGGTGCAATTGTCTCAGCTACAATCGCTCAGTGTGAGGCAGATGATGCATGGAGAGAGTTAGGAATTGCAAAATGCATGAGCTGAGAAGGAATAGTTTCCACTTAAATGTAAGGTTGAGAAAAACTGCACAAAATTTAAGAGAGAGGGAAACAGGCCAATGCTATTTTTTAAGGCTTTACTTTTTAGATATTTCCTAACCAAATTAATAACATAGGCACAAGTTAAAATAGTGTAACGTGAAGCCACTGTGCATTACTAAGCCTGGCAAAAATGAAGGTAATTCATCACTTCATGCTTCATGGCATTTCCCAGTTCAGACTGACATTTCACATCAATGACAGAAAATGTGCTCTCTGCCTGAAATATCTAGAATGCTTTACTCATGGATGAGAAAGGACTTTTGCTTAAGCTGCATACATACAGTGAACATGTACAGTCAACTTGTGCCTACCAAGTAATCTTTACATGTTATGGAAAGGTAATCCAGGACATACAATGAAGTGTAAACACTGCTTCTTTTCTCACATTTAGGCTTATCTTTGCATTCTTGAATCTTTCCTTTTCACTATATAAATAACATCACTAGTAACAAGTTGAATGTGCAGTTGCCATAAGTGGGTCACTATATTGTTACTAGGAAAATATGACAAACTTAAAAACTGAGGGTGGGGAAACACAAAATAAAATATCAGGTGATTCCAAAGGCTTTTGCAATGTTGGCNATGCATGCCCATAAAAAGACCAGTGTATTTATGGAGAGCCAAGATATCAGCCAACCCACTGGAGCTCGCTCTCATATGCTGCCCATAGGCCATTTGTAGCCATGCTGCAAGCGGCTGTAGAGTTTTAAGAGAACAGCAAGTTGAAGCTAACAGACTTGTCTGCATTTAGAAGGACCTCGGGTCACCTTTCTCTGTCCCATGTTTTATAAGGGCAGACAGCAGCCCACACTGATTTTGTCCAAACTTTTCCAAGCTGGTTGGCTTGGGCAGTCATCTACAGGGTGTTGGTGAGGCCCTGGTGCAGGCTCGGGCTGACATACCCCCCCCAGGCTGAGCCATTCTATTCCATAGAATAAATAGCAAAAAGTCAAATTTGTGGTATGGTGCAATTGTCTCAGCTACAATCGCTCAGTGTGAGGCAGATGATGCATGGAGAGAGTTAGGAATTGCAAAATGCATGAGCTGAGAAGGAATAGTTTCCACTTAAATGTAAGGTTGAGAAAAACTGCACAAAATTTAAGAGAGAGGGAAACAGGCCAATGCTATTTTTTAAGGCTTTACTTTTTAGATATTTCCTAACCAAATTAATAACATAGGCACAAGTTAAAATAGTGTAACGTGAAGCCACTGTGCATTACTAAGCCTGGCAAAAATGAAGGTAATTCATCACTTCATGCTTCATGGCATTTCCCAGTTCAGACTGACATTTCACATCAATGACAGAAAATGTGCTCTCTGCCTGAAATATCTAGAATGCTTTACTCATGGATGAGAAAGGACTTTTGCTTAAGCTGCATACATACAGTGAACATGTACAGTCAACTTGTGCCTACCAAGTAATCTTTACATGTTATGGAAAGGTAATCCAGGACATACAATGAAGTGTAAACACTGCTTCTTTTCTCACATTTAGGCTTATCTTTGCATTCTTGAATCTTTCCTTTTCACTATATAAATAACATCACTAGTAACAAGTTGAATGTGCAGTTGCCATAAGTGGGTCACTATATTGTTACTAGGAAAATATGACAAACTTAAAAACTGAGGGTGGGGAAACACAAAATAAAATATCAGGTGATTCCAAAGGCTTTTGCAATGTTGGCNTCGCTCTCATATGCTGCCCATAGGCCATTTGTAGCCATGCTGCAAGCGGCTGTAGAGTTTTAAGAGAACAGCAAGTTGAAGCTAACAGACTTGTCTGCATTTAGAAGGACCTCGGGTCACCTTTCTCTGTCCCATGTTTTATAAGGGCAGACAGCAGCCCACACTGATTTTGTCCAAACTTTTCCAAGCTGGTTGGCTTGGGCAGTCATCTACAGGGTGTTGGTGAGGCCCTGGTGCAGGCTCGGGCTGACATACCCCCCCCAGGCTGAGCCATTCTATTCCATAGAATAAATAGCAAAAAGTCAAATTTGTGGTATGGTGCAATTGTCTCAGCTACAATCGCTCAGTGTGAGGCAGATGATGCATGGAGAGAGTTAGGAATTGCAAAATGCATGAGCTGAGAAGGAATAGTTTCCACTTAAATGTAAGGTTGAGAAAAACTGCACAAAATTTAAGAGAGAGGGAAACAGGCCAATGCTATTTTTTAAGGCTTTACTTTTTAGATATTTCCTAACCAAATTAATAACATAGGCACAAGTTAAAATAGTGTAACGTGAAGCCACTGTGCATTACTAAGCCTGGCAAAAATGAAGGTAATTCATCACTTCATGCTTCATGGCATTTCCCAGTTCAGACTGACATTTCACATCAATGACAGAAAATGTGCTCTCTGCCTGAAATATCTAGAATGCTTTACTCATGGATGAGAAAGGACTTTTGCTTAAGCTGCATACATACAGTGAACATGTACAGTCAACTTGTGCCTACCAAGTAATCTTTACATGTTATGGAAAGGTAATCCAGGACATACAATGAAGTGTAAACACTGCTTCTTTTCTCACATTTAGGCTTATCTTTGCATTCTTGAATCTTTCCTTTTCACTATATAAATAACATCACTAGTAACAAGTTGAATGTGCAGTTGCCATAAGTGGGTCACTATATTGTTACTAGGAAAATATGACAAACTTAAAAACTGAGGGTGGGGAAACACAAAATAAAATATCAGGTGATTCCAAAGGCTTTTGCAATGTTGGCCACTCTTTCAAACACCATATGTTCAATATCATCTGCACCCGCAAAAAATTTCTGATATTTCAAAAGCTGTCTCCAAGCTAGGTTTGCAGCACTGATGCTGTACTTTCCCTTGGTATTACCATGGAAAAGTATAAGTTTGGAGGCAGAGTAACAGCTCACGATCTCGGCAAACTTTAGATAGTCCTTTCCCTTCTTTCCCTTTCTCTTTCCTGGTCAAGACTGGGATTTGTTCTCCTACTGCAGAACCTGTGGCAAAGGAAACCTTAAATGGAGACCAAAAGGATGCATCTACTTGACAAGGACAAAGATAGACCTGATCATATTGCCCATAAAACCTCAAAAATCTCATGAGTTAATCATATCACCATCATGATATATTTAATTTGCAATCCACCGAGCTTATGCGTTATCCCAGAAATAGGCAGACAAAAGCGTTACTATTCAGGTGTTTGACTTTTGGGACGGCGCTGTGCTATTATTTATTTTGACCTGATAATCTAGTGCTGCACAATGATGGCAAATAGGTAGTAACAGCCTTGGTAGTACAATTCATGAAAGCACATCTTCCAATAAAAATGGTGTACATGCGCGTGTGAAGAAAGGAACATTGGGGTGAAGGGAAAATGTTGGGGAGTTAATGAAAACTTTTCTAACTCGAGTAAAAAGACAATAATTCTAGACATGGATGACAAATAGGTTTCCATAGCAATAAGTAAAGTTATTCCCCTCTTGCTCTTTCACCACCTGAACCCCCCAAAACTGCATGTGGCACAGGAGGTTTGTATGATAATGCACGTGAGAAAAATCCTGACTAAGCAGTCTGCCCTGAGCAGAGCCATAAATGCTCTGTTGCTATGTGGTCTGCCATAATAATTCAATGGGTTTTTTTCACAGTTTTCACAGTTCCTTTAACAATACAATAATTTTTTATTCCAACATAAATGCAGTTTTAAGAAGGCAGAATACTTAAAGTGTATTCATATTTATGCTATATCTTACAAACTCCATTGGAATTATGTAATTTTTAGATTTGTCTCTTGCTTACGTATCCTAGAGACTGCTTTATGGCACCATACTTACAAGTTAATTTTTCCATGGGTTTCTTCCTGCCCTATGCTATTCATCCTAACTATCAAAATTGAGTATTAACATTTCCATGAAATTTTTTCCCCCGTAAGTCTCAAAATACCTTAAAAATGAGAAGCATCTTTATGTGTGCTTAACAACTGGGAAAATGGAAAACAGAGAGGAAACGTTTTGTCTGTGGTCACAGAGTGAATCACACAGAGTTTGGAATAAAACCCTGATTTTTTAAACCAGCAAGAAGACTTAATGAGGTCAGGGCTGTGTTGTGTGGACACAACCATCGTGCTTCTAGTGGTGAAGCTGGCATGGGCACTTCTTGCAGGGTGCACCGTCATCAGTGTTAAGCCCTCCTCTCTAATGCACAGTCTGTGTTTCCAACCCTGTGTTTGATAACAAACACTGTAACTTATCTCAAGTGCCTTGCCCACTTACATGAATTAAAAAAAATGCTTAACTACAAGTATTATGTGCAGAGCTGGTTGCAGAATAAAAAAACCAGTAAAATATGCCAGGTAGAATAGAAGGATATATGCAGGTGAAAAGGAAAGAAAATAAATAACGATTATGAGAACTTTGCTTTTTTTTTAAAAAGAAATTCAGATGGTTTATTTAAATTTGTTATTGTTAATCTGTTATTTAGTGTGTCACAGCTGGTCTTGAGTCCTCAACATAGATACATACATACTTAAGTGCCACAGGGCTGAAAGCTGCATTGGAGATTACTGTATTATCTTGCTTCCAGCCAGTAGAAAAAGATAACAACCTCTTTTCTATTATGTATTTAATGGTTGTTCTTAAATATAATTATTTATTAATAATTTTGAACTGTAATCATAGTAATAAAATACTTATAAAATTATGAAACATAACACTGTAACCTTTGGGAGATGGGCAATCACACTTACAGTGTTTAGCATTCATGAGAAATATCTTTGGAATAAATGTCAGTACAGACAATATGATAGCAGTAGTCAAAATGCCTAGCACTCACAGTGCTAGTGCTCCCTTCTGTGCAGGATGCTGATTTAAAATTTGCCATTGCTTGGCTTCATGAGTGAACTTTCTTACCAAAAATGGGCCATCTGGAAGAGGATGTTTAATCTCGCTTGGGATATTACCTCTGGGAAAATAGGAAAGAAAAAGGATGGCCCAGCTGTGTCAGATCTGATAGTGAAGTGGAAGAAAAGGATGGAGGGTGTCTTATTCAGTACTTTCTCACAAATGCATATATTAAAAACTAACAGTAACAACAATAAAAAAAGAGAGGGAGACTGGTTCAAAACGGGCAGAGCAATGGAAGAGGGAATAGTATTGCGCTTTGCGTTTGAATTCTGCTGTCGTCAGGACTCATAAGAAGTATATCCTTGGTCATTAACTTTTATGAAGTGCTGATTTCCCTTTTGGCTTCCACCAGTCTATCAGCCCTGCAGCGAGGGCTGTCTTTCTGCACACAGCTGAGCCAAGTAATTGCTCAGTGTGATCCTTGAGTACAACATTTTCTCACAACCAACCTCTCACGGTCTACCTAATAGCTTTGAGACAGCCTCAGTCTGTCTGACTGAATGACCACTAATGACCCAACTGTTCTTAGGAAGACGTAGCATGTTTTTCTGCCAAGACTTAAAATTAAAATGTTTCTGTTATGTTTAGTACTCATCCGGGTGTATGATGCAGCGTAAAGCCAGCACAAAGCAGCCAGGTGTTCTCAAACCCACCTTTCTTTCCCCCACCTTCTCTATGTAGCCTCTTCATTCACTATAAATTACCTGAAGCTTGTGTCTACAGCACTCTGAAAAGTGCAAGCCAGGGATCATGGTGCTCTCTATGACCATTTTGAACAGTTAATATGTTGGTTTTCAGAAAATAAAACAGTTCTGAGATGAGAAAACTTCAACTATCCCATGGTAAGTCTTTTCTGACTTTTTACAGGAGAGCACAGGTGGGTCTGAAGACTGAAGTGCAGTGGTGTAAATCACAACTTCTTTCACAACTTAATAATTATTCCACAATTCACAACTTATCGAGTATGCAGTCTAAAGTATCAAACCAAAAAAA
The DNA here is from genome assembly GCA_013401315.1 of Balaeniceps rex. Taxonomy (NCBI): domain Eukaryota; kingdom Metazoa; phylum Chordata; class Aves; order Pelecaniformes; family Balaenicipitidae; genus Balaeniceps; species Balaeniceps rex. The sequence goes on from VYZW01023718.1 coordinate 59,017, forward strand.
GGTTCATGTTATGTGCCATACACAGGAAGGGAAAAGGATATCCCTGTAAATTCTGTACAGAAGGGTTTTCAACACCTCTTCTAAATGACTAAGGCACAGAGAAACAAAATGACATGTCGACAGTGGCCGAGGGACTCAAGGAAAAAAACACCAAAAAAACCCCAGAAAATGGCAGTCATCTGATGACTGGTGGAGGGAATGTGGATCCGTGTGGGGACCTTCTGTATTATCACAAACTGGTCATGCAAGGGAGTATCCAAGGAAGGCAAACGTTCCTAGAAAGGAAGTCTGGGATTGTCCAAAGTACCTGTATATCCTTAAAAGACTCTTAGAAAGTCACCAGACTTTTCTTTCTTTTTGT
>VYZW01023719.1:0-17421 GCA_013401315.1 Balaeniceps rex
GTTCTTCACCCTGTGATTCTTTACTGATAGTCACATCTTTGCCACTAATGCAATTCAGTACCTAGCTACTGTTTCAGGGATCAGAAAAGTCCGTTAGAATAGCATCAAATACTGTTGCACGAAGCATTCTGCTTTACTTCCACGCCTCCACTAACACAATGGTCACATGAAAGCTAGTATTTCTGTATCTATAATACTGCAATATGCCCATTTTGAATTATAGCAAGTTAGCTGTTACCAGTACCACTGCTCACTAGCACTACTACGCTGCACAAACATGTTGAAGCATATTCTTTTGATATTCATTTATTCTTGGAGGCTCAGATGTACCAGACCACTAAGAAATTATGGGAATTGCTGAGTTGCGTGCTACTGAACACTGTGGTCTCCTTGAAACAACCAGAACAGAACAGATTTAAGAAAAGAAACAACATAGCCTAGGCTGAGTCTTTGTTCATGGTGAAAAAGTACACGGAGCAACACATTACTTGCTCAGATGCTCAGATGACTCAAATTAACAGTAGAAACCACCCAGCACAAACATTTACCAAAACTGTTAAAAATTATAAGATCTACTGGGGAAAAAACACAGAAGAGGAAAGATATATATATGCACCAAGTCAATGAGAGGTGTTAGGGTTTTTTTTGGACATTTTAGGAAAATTTTCAAAGGACAACATGATTAGATCAATAAATACACTATAGAACATCCTGCAGGTGTTTTATCTTGTGATGGCTAGTAAGACTAAATCATCAGCCTTTTTTTTAAAGTATTTTTAGTTTCTATTTCTGAAAAAAAAATATCTAAATCACAATTATTTTTGAAAATGGGTCTTAAGAGTTTAAAAAATATGTTATTTCTTACCGATAAATGGTATGGGGAACATACACTTCTCTAATTGGGAATTCCAAAATCTCTTTGTGAGGACGATTACGGTTTTCTGGAAATGGCTTCACTGGTAGTAATTCTGGTGTCAGACAATAACCAAGGTTTTCTGGAGCTGGGGAAATCTCCAGTTTAAGTGTTCCTTTAAAAAAAAATCACAAAATCTCAGCAAAAATATAAAAAAACCCCAATGTCTAAGAAAACAAAAATGAAAACAATATGTGAGGTTACATAGCAACACTGCAGAATTAAGAACTGGATCTTTGGCTTGAAGGCTGCATAAGAATGAAAACATAGGTGTAGAAAGATACACAGGAAGTAACCTACACACATCCGTACACATCAGGCCAATATATAGCTCTTTATGTCTACCCTGTACAATTTCAAAGAAACAGGAAAGAAATAAAGAATACTATATGTTGGGTTGATGGTCTAGTATCTTCACACACAAATAATATAAAATTGGTCTGGGAGACAAATAAAGGATAAAAGGGCTGTGGTCTAACACAGTTCTCTCTCACTTCCCTCACTCAGATTCTGCTCTGATTAATCTCTGCAAAAGTAGACACCACCCACCAGGAAGGCCAGGCTTGCTGTGGTGAGCAGTTAAAACAGTTAATACTGATAACATTTACCCAAGTGTAACTAGACTTCCAATTTCAATTCTCTGTTGTGATAAGTGAAAACCATTTGGTGAACTTGAACTTGTCATTTCTGGCAATCAGCTAAAAAGGCAAAACAGCTCTGCACTCAGTTCATGTTTTTTAAGGTTCCTCTACAACCCAGAAAAGCTTGAGCTGTAATTTATGTAAAAGAAAAAATAAGCTGGTCAGGTTTTTGAAGGTAGCCAAACACTACCTCTGCTTCTCTACTTTGTTAGCTAACACTGACCCAAATACCCAGGTAAGATGAAATGTGTACACATTTTAATCTCCCTCTGTAAAATATGACCCATTTAAAAATACTGCAGGGAAATAGCAAGAATCTTAGAAAACCGCTTTAAAGCACTGTCTTCAAACAGTTTGAGTAATAACAAAAGACATCCAGTAAATACATTGTAAATTAGGGAGGAAAGCAAATCATTTTAGAATATCAAGCTAAATATAAATCTCCATACTCACTCATACAGGAAAAAAACTCAAAAGCATGCGTGCTCAGGTAGACACTGGGAACCCAGGAAGTTCCACAATAGCACATACTACAGACCTAAAACCTAAGTTAATTATATTTTGGGGTTGGAATTTGCAGAACATTTAGGGGAGAAAAGTATATATATCCTTTTCCATCCAAAATTATTTATGTACCTGGTAAAGTCTTAATTCTTCTCTGCAAGGAAGACGATCTTTTGAAATCAGCTAAAAATTTGAACAGATCTTCATCACTGAGCCTGTCTCCTTCCTACCAGGAGAAAGACAAAAATCAGTACCTTTATAACAATACTCCGTAACACTGAGAAAAGCTTCTGAGTGAACCATGTCCTTGAGGCATGCACAGCAAGTGGGTTACTGCCTACTTGACAGCAGTTATCGTCTGTCCCCACACGAATATCACTGGTAACTTTTCCCAACACAGTTCACATTACACAGATGAAAAATGTCTTAGGCAATCAGAAATAAAGAGTATCCAGTACCTGTTTAAAGAAGGTGCTGAGGGTCAGAGAGATTGTTTTGAAGTTTGATACTGGATAGCTGTCCTCTGCGCTGAGACTTCTCTCAGAAGGTCTTCTTGCCTGCAGCAGTGTTGCCCTCTTGTCACTAGTGGATCCTTTCCCTTCAAAGGGCAGTTAAATGAAACATCAACTTGCTTTGTGTTGCTTCAGTACAAAGACTATCAGTATATACTAGAAAACCTCAACTTCCCAGCAACATCAGAAGATAGAGAAAGTACCTATAACATTCCACTACTTTTATTTCAGACTATGTGAAATAGTAGAATGCCAGGCCACACCTAGTGAAGTGACATTATTTCTGCTGCAGAGCACAAGCTTATTGAAATTTTTAATTTATGGGTTATAAAGCACATTGGTCAATGTTGTTGACCAATCGTCCTGTATACTCTAGAAACTAAGATGATATTTATTTTGATTGTCCTGTATTGCAAATGAACTACATATGGTAAAGGTAGTTTCACTTCTACAAAGCCAGTGTTCAACCAAAATTGGGCCTAAAACACGGAAGAATATTTAGCATACATAAAAGTAAATACGCAGAACTGAAACAGTGAGCATATTAAGTTGTAAGTGTTTGTAGCACTGAAAAGGAAGGCTGAGAAGATGTGACTGAATCTGTTGTTCACTCTTGATGCCAGAGTGAATGACATTGTTTCCTATGCACAGTCCTACTGAAGAGTCACTCTGCATTAGTTAGAAAAGTTTGACAACTACCATTTAAACCTTCGGCTTCAGGTATTTCTCGTTCAAGTGTTGAAAGGTTGAAGAAATTAGTTAGGCTTATGGGAATCCAGGCGAATGGCATTCTGTATTTCCCCAGTCGCTGACAAAAGGATTCAGCTTGGGCTTTCAGTTTTTCAATCTTTTCTTTTGTCTAAGACAAAGAAAATAATGACTGTTTAAAAAGGAATCAGTTATTTTAATGCTACTATAGATAAAAAATGGAAAATACATATTTACAGTTCAGTAAATAATTTGCATTCTTATCTCTCGTGTTTCCTTGCTACATCACTGTCAGGATCATAGCTGTTTTGACTTGTACATTCACTTCCCATTTCTTTTCAGTGAGTTAATTTTCACTATAGAAAAGGAGAATGCAGATCTTTTTGCAGTGACCCTCAAGCCCAGCACGAACAATCACCATGAAACTCTAGCAGGTTCTACTTCCTTCATCAGATACGGAAACAATATTCTGCTGAAAGCAATATTCTAAAGGTGAGAGACGTGTGGAAGTCCAGCAAACATTGTCAGTCTGCTCCAGGGAGGTAAATGACCATGAATTCCATGAACAGAGCTCATGTTATCTATGGATGACAGCACTGAACTGGCCATGTACACACTACAACAGGTTGTTTGCCCATCCAAATCAATAACATGTCTCTGAGGTACAAATATTTCTGCTAACTCCACATTGCATTGTCATCTCCTTTGCTCACTCCTGTCTGCTTCGTGAGTCAAGACTTCGCCAGTATCAATTTCCAAAGGGGCCAGTAATGGAAGTGCACTCTCATGACTTTTTCCTGTCAGTCACAGACACCAGACTGCTTGCATCATGGATGCACCAACTGGCTTCCTCCCCAGTGTTCTTGCAATTCTGTCCTATTCCAAAGGGTCTGCTCTTTCTCTGTTCTTTTTTCTTGTGCATGCCTTTTTTGATCTAAACACTCTTTATAGTTATTTACTTACCTTGCCAGCCTCACTTTCCTTAAGAACCATGTAGGGTTCTGCACAGTCTCCAATTTCTCCTTGCTGAAGCACTTTTTCTATCTACAAAAAGCAGTAAAATAAGACAGTCACAAAGAAAAAATATCACCCAAATAGTAACATGTTGCTTCTCTAGCAATCAAAAGAGCCTGCCTAAATGCGCAAGATAGAATTCTTAAAACTGTCTTTATGGAGTAACCGATACTAAACCTTCTCCTAGTTTTCAATCTGGTTTGTTAGAAAGACGAAAATACATATGTGACAACACTGTCAATCAGGTTGTCATGGTTTAGCTCCAGTCAGCAGCTGAGCACCACACAGCCGCTCGCTCACCCTCCCCCTCCCCGGTGGGATGGGGGAGAGAATCGGAAGGGCAAAAGAAAACTCGTGGGTTGAGATAAAAACAGTTTAATAATTGAAATAAAATAACAATAATAATGATTGTAATAAAATTGTAATGAAAAGGAGAACGAGAGAGAGAGAAATAAAACCCAGGGAAAAAAAAACAAGTGATGCAACCGCTCACCACCCGCCGACTGACGCCCAGCCAGTCCCTGAGCAGCGATCGCTGCCCCCTGGCCAACTCCCCCGCAGTTTATATACTGAGCATGACGTCATATGGTACGGAATAGCCCTTTGGTCAGTTTGGATCAACTATCTTGGGCTGTGCCCCCTCCCAATTTCTTGTGTACCTGGCAGAGCATGGGAAGCTGAAAAAGAAAGTCCTTGACTAGTCTAAGCACTACTTGGCAACAACTAGAACATCAGTGTGTTATCAGCATTCTTCTCATACTAAATCCAAAACTCAGCACTATGCCAGCTACTAGGAAGAAAAATTAACTGTCTCCCAGCTGAAACCAGGACACAGGTACTACTGCATTTTCACTGAAAACAGGAAAATTAACACATTCCAAATGAAGTGGTTCAGGCTGACTCAGTTTCAGAATTAAATAAACAAAATGATGCAAAATGCACTAAACCAAAGCCAAAAAACCTCCATGGAATGTAATTAAAATTTAAAAAAATGGCTTATTTCACTTTACTTTAAATTTCCCTTAAGCAGAGATAGGAAATTATAAATACTTATTAGAACCAGAACACAGGGTATCAATATAACTTCTTAGCTTAAGAGTGAGATATACCAGTACATGCACAGGTACTATTAAAAACTATCAGATCTCAGCTACAGGAAACTCATGTTTGTCAGCTTCATGAACTCAGACAACAGGCACAGCTGGGAACAGGAAGAATGGTGTTGAAGTAGCACTGTAACATACCTTTATTACTAGGTATATATCCGACGAGGGATAAGTGACAGAAAATACTGCTGATCTTGCCTGAGTAGACAAGTCAATGGACGGTGTATGAGAACGCAAGAATCCTCTTAATGAATCAGGGTTGAGGTCACAATGAAAATTTTCTGAGATCTTGGAAAGAAAAAGAATTAAGATGTATTGCAAAGCAAAAATGCATCAAATTTTATTTTAAAACAAGTCGAAAGTAGTAATTAGAACTACAAAATAAACAATGGCAAGCATGTGACTTTGACTGAATAAAAAGAATCCTGGATCAGACTGCATGTGTGAAAAAGTTGCATGTTTTTTCTAAGTTTTCCTAAATTGTTACTCCAGAGATAAAAACCCAAGCCCACTGAACAAAAATACTGTATGCACTCTTACCTTTTTTCTTTCTTTTATATCATAGAGAGCAATGCATGCAAACAAAGGTTCGATCTCTATATCAAACCTGTTAAGGAAAGACACACAAGACACTGATTAATACTGCACTCTTATGACTCTGTATAATAAAAAAATGAAAGGGCTGTATTTCCACTGGCACTTCCATTAAAAAATAAGGAGAAATATTTAGTTCCAGACCTCAGCTCTCTCAAAGCCTGGAGGATTTTTTTATTAGTGCATTTTATTAGATGATTTCAAGAGGAAAAGAAGGGAAGTAAACTGCATGCAATGTATTTTCTGAATTCATCAGAAAGGTGGTCTCAGATATCAGTTAAAAATGATCATACCTTGATTTTTTTTTCTGTTTATCAAGTCCAGTAGCATGTATGGAGACCAATCTAGTTTGTTGGAAATACATAATTTGGGCTCATTCCCAACTCCTTTTCACCCTGACAAGTTAAGGACTTCTGTAATGATGGACAGAAATAGTCCTCTGCTACACTAAGAAAGAACAAGCAAGCATGTAAACACTTGCTGAACAGGACACCTGCAGTGGTGTAGCAGGGTCGGCAGCAGTACACTGATATGAACTAAGAAATGGTGAGCGAGGCTTGTGATGGATACTTACTTCAGAGTCTGCAGCTTCACCAAAATCCTGTTGCCCAGATGTTCCTTCGGGCGGTCTGGCACCGGCCGTATCTCCACTGCATCTTCCTATCATTAAACAGTTATTCTAGTCATACTCAATTAAAATAACTGTAAATTTACATACTTACATAAAACCTTTATGTGATATTAACTGGGCCCCTACTACAGACTACCACCTTCCCCCACTCAGCAGGCATTTCATCTCTTCAGAAATGAAAAATATTGATATATATTTCTGAACATCTACACTTCTGACCCCCATCTGGTATTCACACTGAATATTTACACTTCTGACCCCCAAATAAGCGCTACAGTGAAGGGTAACATGCTGACACAACCGTATCACCAGCACGAGGCTTGACCCGCACCGAGGCAGGTGTAACGAAGCCTCAGGCAACACCATGAGTCTGAGTACAACCCCTTGAATGCACGTTCAAGATAGCTGACAGAAGCCCATGCTGACGTGTCTTCAGTGTGTTATTATCCAAGGGAGACACGTACCCAGTCCACAAACCCTGTTTTTTGACTGTGGTGCAACTTTGACCTTAAACATGCCGGTTCAGCCAGCTCGGGAAGGCTTGTGGGCCAGTCAGCCTCCGAGCTCACCTCATCCACGGAGGGGTAGAGGGCAAGGAGCTCAGCGTGCCGGTTGGTGCGCCGCGCCTCCTCGTTCTGCCTCTCGAACTCCTCAGCGCTGACGTGCCGCAGCAGGTTTTCCAGGCGGGGGTCCGGCTGCAGGCTGCGCAGGTCGAAGTCGGAGGAGGTGAGGGTCGTCCTCGAGGCCTCCTCAGGGAGTGCATGGATGTGTCGGGGCCCCACCTGTTGGAAAACAACAAAATGGCAAGCTGTGGTGTGGACACTGGGGTATCATGAAACGTCTCTTGCTTGTCTGGCAGAGAGGGCCTTAATGCCACCTCTGCCGTGAGGCCTAATGGCAAGCACGGCTCTCCGCTTGACGCCATTACAGGGATCCTAGGATGCTTCCTTTGAGGAGAGCTGCTATGTTTGATCACTTTTCCCAAAGTGAAGAAAATGTACCTGAAAATTTGCATCGCTGGAATCCAGTGTTTCTGACTCAAATGTTTGTTTCTGAAGCGTCTTGTGAAAATCTTTTCGGGATCCTTTGTTTTTCAGGGTGCAAGTATCTGAGTTCCCTTGGTTTCTTTCACAGAAAAGCCCGAGCAAGTCAGGACAGCACGAGAAGGAGTTAAGGGAAAATAAAACAGAAAAGACAAATTTAAAAAAAAAAATTAAGCAACTGGAAACATTATTGTGCAAAAGAGCAGCATAGCACAGCTTTTATGCAAAAATGTGACATTTCACAACGTTTAATTGTTTTATCACACCACTGCAACTCTATCGTGTATATTAAGAACAGTTTAAAAAGGAAGACAATTCATTTTGCATAGACCGTGAGCCTGAGACAGCAGCAAAACATGACCTAGGTACAAATTCAGCTCTGAGCTCCTCATCAGACATGGTGATTATTTCAGTGACCTTAAGAACATGGATCAGGATCGCTCTTCTCCTGGCTGACTCTTTGCTCCTGCAATTTTATATCAAGGAGCTTACTGCTCTTGTCCTGGACCCAGCTGGTATCCCAAGTTAATCACATGCAACAATCTACACTTTTCAAACAGTGCCTATTTTTCGTAAGGGCTATCGCTATGGCACAATGTAACCCTCCCTGCTGACAACTTCCCAAAATTTTGCAGCAAGGTACCAATTTCAAGTTACATTTTTGTGGCACATGGAAAAAAACAGCAGGTACCCTGAAAAAATATACCAGACGCATCCAGAGTTCTAGTTCTTCCACTTTAGTATGCAACTTGCTAAATCCTGTGATGGCCTTGTTGCAATCAGCCTCCTTAGTTACAGTATCCTGCTTCATTCATTTTCCTTTCCGTAACACTCCCAAAGCAATGTCTAAACACCTGAGTACTTTCATAAAGATGCCACGATAAGCAATTATTGATCGGGGAGACACCTTTTTATTACATTTTGGGAGCAACTGAATGATATGCTCTGATGTGTTTTAATTTTAATTATTTGCATTTTAATCGTTTACCAGTTCACTGCAAATGAAAACTGAAGTCATAAAAGAGAGAATCCCAGCTCTCCTTGGATGTGACCTTGTTTTGGAACCACCTTAATCATCCAGAATGTAAGACAGAAATTCTGCACAAGCTTAAGACATTTCAGCATCCAAAAGAGGTATTGTTGATTACTTTTTCACTACCTCTGGTGGTAAACAAATGATTAATGGAGAGATTTATGTACTTGAGATCACGCTTTCCCTGTGAGATGCCTTTCCCCTAAAGTATTCCTGGAAAACTTATTTATATTGTTTATTTATTTTTAAAAGCACAGTAGCAATTAAAACTCACCAAGAGGCAAACCCTGCTTTTAGCACACATGTCCATTTAATGGCCACACACTGAATTAAGGAAATGGGGTGAGGAAAAGGAACAAAGGACAACTGAAAGGAGAAACTGACAGGCACAGGAACAAGCCTCCCATTAAGCCTCTGGCAAAAACACTGTGTCTAGCCCTTCTGTCACATACCTCTCTGCCCTGGGGCACGGGGACCACCTCTGCTCATGCTGCCCACTGAAGACTCTTCAATCTCCTATCCTGAACCTTTACATCCATGAATGGAGGAAAGTCACTTACACACTCCTCTCATCCATAGCTCATATGTTCAGCAACCTGTCCTGTGAATCTTTGTCTCCCAAGTAGGCAACTACATTTTTTCCAGCCTTTCTCAAAACAATGCAAAGCTTTCTACAACTACTTTTTCTCACTCATCTCTTGATGTCTTTTCTTCCTCTCATATCTGTTTTGAGAATAGTGTCCAAGCATAACACGAGACTCCCAATAACAACCACTGGTTTATGTGACACTGCAGCATCTTTTACGCTTTGTTCTTTGCAATTTTTAAGAACTTGCTTGCTTTTTTAGCCACAGCCATCAAAGCTCAGCCCTCTGGCAGGGCCCTTTATCATGTTTACCACAGACTAAACTGCTCAGTAAAGTTATTGAATGCAAATTTGCCTTACCTGAATGAATGAAATAGTAAAACATATGACAAATCTTTTCAGTCATGTGTATTTCTACATCTCCATTCACATTTCTACAAGCACACGTAAGTGCAAAAATAGCTATGTTCTATTTTTCACCTTACCTACTTTACTGCTCGCTCCCTACTTGTGTGCACAGACAAAGCTGCACACTAGCTCTTTACAGTGCACTCAGAACAACACTGCATGAAAGAGCAGGCGTCTGTGCTCTGAGCAGTGCAGGTGGAGAGCCTGCAAAACCCGCTAGCCTATCTTTAGTGACTCACTGTGGAACAGTTCTGAGAACTCAACCAATTTCATCAGCGCCCCCAGAGGAAGTCTCTTAATAACCCTCAGCGGCTGCTCCGTCCCTGCACAAGCTGCACAATTAAACAATGCAATTCCTTTACAGTCACCAGCAGTCAACCGCGCTGACTGCTTGTGTACATCAGGTCAGAAAAACAGAGAGTGGCAAGTATGGGCGAAGGGGCACAATGAAATGGCAGCAGATGTGCCAGCACTCTACTGTTGGCTGCTACTACTGCTTCTCAAGAACAGGGCATGAGCACAAGAGGGGATGAACAGGAAGCAGTGCAGAAAAACAGAGCTCCAAAAACCTCCTTCTGAAGAACAGGAGGGGGTGATGGGGAAGCAGGCGAACTCCACTGGCACAGCGCGCCTCAGAGGGTCTGGGCAGAGGGTCTGGGACAGACACCCCCACACAGAAAGCACTGACGGAGAGTTCCCTTCACAATTAATATATGAAATGGAATGAAATTAAATGAAATTATTAAATTAAAAGAAAATAAAATAAAGGAAATTAAGTCACCTGTAATGACTACAGGTCCAATTCTGTGTGTTGAATTACACTGACCCCAAATGCAGAAATAGCTTACTGATATAAAATAGTAAAGTTGGATGTTACACTAATAATCCCAGGAATACAATCAGTCACTGCTGGGAAAGCCCATAATCCTTGGTTTTTTGCTACTAGCACTCTGTTTCGTTTTCAGACACCAGTAGAAACCAGATCATGTTGAATTTTCAGGGCATGGAGGGGAAAATGAAAAGCATACAAATATAATCATAGAATCATAGAATGCTTTGGGTTGGAAGGGACCTTTAGAGGTCATCTAGCTCAACCTCCCTGCAGTGAGCAGGGACATCTTTATCCTTGTTATCTTTCCTTTTAGTGTGATCAAATAGTAGTATGTCGTGGTTTAGCCCCAGTCGGCAACTAAGCACCACGCAGCCGCTTGCTCACCCTCCCCACCCCACCCCCCCCCGGTGGGATGGGGGAGAGACTCAGAAGGGCAAGAGTAAGAAAACCCACGGGTTGAGATAAGAACAGTTNCAACTACCTTGGGCTGTGCCCCCTCCCAACTTCTTGTGCACCTGGCAGAGCATGGGAAGCTGAAAAAGAGAGTCCTTGACTAGTCTAAGCACTACTTGGCAACAACTAGAACATCAGTGTGTTATCAGCGTTCTTCTCATACTAAGTCCAAAACACAGCACTATGCCAGCTACTAGGAAGAAAAGTAACTCTAACCCAGCTGAAACCAGGACATAGTAGTATTCCTGATGTAGATAAATCATCATTACAGACAGTTGATGTGAATTTCTTCCCAATTAATTCCCAGAGTGCCTGACAATTAAGAAGCAGATGCAACAATATTTAGCTATAGCCCCCCAGCTCAAACAAAACAATATAGTTATATATACTACTGAAAAGTCAGTTCTTGTCTTCAGTCACTGATTCAAATCATTATTCTTCAGGATTACTTTTAACAGCATGCATCTCCTCTCTTATAAATAAGATGCCAGGTATTTTCTGTTTTATTTACTTGTATGTAGCTTACTTTCGATTCACAATCAGCCACTCCCGGATATATGTCTGAACACAGTCTCTGACATGTAAGTCCAGTTCAACCCTGGGGAAAAAGCAATATATTGTAAATATTTTAGTACCTAGGTCAAACCTTAAGGGCAAAGAAATTTATCTAAACATGCTGTTCAGATAAAAGCCTCCCTATTAGTCCTCTCCTGTATATTTATTTTACTGCTAAACTATTGTTTGAGGTTTAAAGAATTCTGTGTACTGCATGAATTCCCTGATGCAGGATTGTTACTGTGCTTATAAATTAACAAACATACATTTAACAGAGGTAACCATTTGCCACACTATGCATTTCATGAATGTAAGACTGATGTTGCTATAAAATACAGCAAAATAAAAGAAATTATACCAGGTACCCATCTTTGTGATTTTCAGAACTTGATAACAAGTCTCAACATATATTTTTCCAGAGGCCTCATCTCCTGGACTCTTGCAAATACATAGTCTCTTGTATGTTTTTGGAGTAATTTTCTCTTTGTCATAGAAATGAAAAAAATTCTAAAAAGGGACCCTAAGCTTTTAATCAGATAGCATAATAAAACTTTAAGATCTAAGAATATGTTATAACTTAATTTCATGATTTTCAAATAAGTCTCATTTAATGTAGGGGGTTGTCAGTCCTGCCTGATAGACTGGATACTGATTGGAACTGAAATATTATAAGCTGAAGTCAATGCCCGTGAATTTGCTGTCATGATGTTGTAGCATAATTCCCCTATCACTATTCAAAAAAATTTTAGTGACCTGTGCCAAAATCACTTGTTATGTCCTCCGATCCAAGTGAGTAAAAGAGTAGGATACACACGCAATGCAGGAATGGGTGAAAGGTATGATACTTTTTAGCACTTTCCACCCAGAACTCTTAACAGATTTGCAAACGATTACCAAAACCGGGTAACAACTGATACGGGTTCACGCGTGTACCGCAGGACAGGGCCTTGGCTGATACCAGACTGCTGTGTGCCCCTGCCACTGGTGGGCTGACACAGCACATGGTCACTTCCTGCATGTGTTTCAGGTGGGACGTATGCTTGCATATGTTTGCAAGCAGGCAGCACATTAACCCAGTTTGGTCGGCAGTATCTGTTTCCTGCTCTCCATGCAGGAAGACACCAGACTGCATCGCCTGCATGCGAATCTTTGGTGCATGCCCCTCCTGTGCTCTCACCTTGGCACACCTGTGCCACACCCTGGCACCCTTGACCAGGATTTTCTGCGAAAGCGCTAATATCGATAACGGTGCTGTGAACAGCTAAATGGGAAGCTGCTGTGTAAAAAAATCTGCTGAAAGCATATTTGTTGGTATTGACTATTTGAGCTTTGCCACAGACTCCTTACAAAACCCTTAATGTCATTGTAGTGCAAATTAGGCCTAAAACTGATTGTACAGCGTGAGTCTGCATGTTCTACTGGAAAAACAAATAGATAACTGCTGTTTTAAACAGCAGGACTGCTGGGAAGTAACCTTGGAAATAGGGGAGAAATGGTCATAACTTTTAAATCTCGTTTCAAAGTTGGATAATTTTTTACAATTTTTGTCCATCATTTAAATAAATGGGAACTTCAAGCACCAAAATATTCACTGTCTCCCACATGCATTCTTTCTCGCCAACTCACAGGAAAACAAGGATTCATGATAAAGATTGGAACATTTTCTGTGAGTAACTTCAAGAGAAAATCACCTTTTGTGCAAATGTTACAAAATACTCTAGAAGCTGTATGATTCAAAGAGTTCTCAGGCAACATAGCATGGCACCTCACCTCTACCGCCTTTGCTCTCCTCAACCTCCTGAGAGATGCATTGGGCCAAGAAAGAACTTGCAGGCTGAGACCTTGCTTAGAGAGAAGGGTTTTCAGCTAGTCCACAGCTGGCAAAAATCATACAAGCTGTGGTTCCCGCTTAACCTCATTGCATTTGGTATTTGGGCAGAAAACACTGAACAAATACCGCTGTTGTATAGGGCTCTAGTGCATATAGCTGGCCGGTATAAATTAGAGCAGGCTGTAACAACTTTTGCAGGAACAGAGGGGGATGAAGGTCTACTCTGTGAGCCAGGACGCCATAAGCTAAGCCTATTTGGACCTTCAGCATTCAGGTTCAGCGTAGCAGAGAAGATAGACTGTGCCATTCATTTCCTGAATATACTTACTAGAAGGAGCCAGCCCCCCATCCCAAACATGTTGCACTGTTAGCCATCTTTGCAGACATAGCAGTTTGGGGCTAAACTGATGCTGACTTCACATTTATCTGGCTGTTAATGCTTGCAAAACTCAATAGGCCTTTGTGGTTCTACTTGAAGGTACCATTTACAGTGAAAAAATCCTTGAAGAGTATTTTGTATACAATGCATAGGACTCTCCTAAACCACATCAGAAAACTCTCCAATGCATCCCTTTTTCTCATACTGAAAAATTCTGTTGCCCATAGTTTGCCTGTTAATCAAACCAGCTTAAATATGGCTGAGCACCAGTATCAACACATGCTACCTATTTTAATTTAAAAGCTGTTGAAAATAGCGGAATTATTTCAGTAGTGTCAGCCTGAAACCAAAAGTGACTCCTACGCTAGAAATGAACGCTCTTTTTTCCCCAAACCTTGTGAAGTATGAACTATTTCCCCCATTTAAGCAAGAAAGTTACTGGGAGAGAGATGTTTAGTGATCTGATCAACAGATGCCATGTAATACATAGCTGGCAAAAAAAAAAAAAGAAAAAAAAGAAAAAACCCTCAATCCTATGCTTACTACATGATCAGAATCAATTTCCACCTCTAGGATCACAGCTACAAAATTATTTTTCATACTACCCTCCTGCCCTTCTTTACTCTTCTTCCTGGTCTACACCTACCTCACTTCTGCCAGTACCAGCTAGCTCAGGAAGTCGTGTAAGCACTTGCATAATTTTAAGTGTGCGAACAGGCCTAACACAATCAATGGTAAAGTTCAAATGTTTAAGGTTCAGCAAGTACATAATGGATGGATGGATGACAGTGAGGTGTCTGGACCAACATCTTCAAAACTATTTTTAAACCTGCAGCATTTCAGAGGGAGGGCAAGTCTCCTTACCCATATTCTGGCATAGAGGGTTGCAAAGTCCTGCACTCTTTGGGTGTAAAGACAATGTCCAAGTCATCTTCAGGGAAGTCACCAAGTTCTTGTGCTAGTTCTGAGTCCAAGTTGTTCAGCCGCGTCATTAGGAAGCCTTCAAAATCTACTGGGTCTACTGCGTCATAAAAGGAAGGCTAATGGAAGAAATAAAGAGGTTTTTATTTTAGCAGCAGAAGTTTTTCCTTAATAGTGTAATTTAGGCTTATTTATTTAATTCTTGTAATTCTCCCATTATTTATTAAACATCGGAAATAGACTTCTAACCTTGTATACAGTGCCACTGCATTTAATGCAGGGAAAAGTTGCTAATGAAACATTCAGCTGAAAAAATAAAGGGAACAAAGAGAGAAAAGTTGTAAAACACAAAGAAGAAATGGAAGATACTACACCTAAATCCAGATTTGGACCTGTTTTCTCTGTTGAGCTTTCCTAGATGCTGGTAGAAGGGGGGCTGACTGAGGTACATCCTGGATGCCCTCAGATGCGTTCTGCTGGATTCCTGTGCAGTGCAGTCTGTCCCCCTTGCCCAATCCATGGTATTAATCAGAGTTACGAAAAAGGCAGCAGTGGGTAGGAACAACAGAGGACAAGGGCAGGTGACCAAAATGATAGTGACAGCGCCAGCGCCAGCTGGCAGGGAGCTGCCAATGGACTCTACAGCACATGTGATGAAAGGCACTAGCAATTACAAGGCCAAGGCAGTAAGTCTTGGAAGTTATACTGAGCCAAGGACCAACTATAAGCACCGTGGCTACTATCATGAAGATGTCATTCATTTGAGGTGCTATGCCTGAAAGATACTATTAGAAATGCTGTGTGCTTTTGACTCCAAACAAAGTTGAGGGCATTATTTTCCATCTCTGAATGTTACTGGCTTGCATATTATTGGAGTTCTAATTTTACTGGATTTTTCAAGGGTTAGTGCAGTAACTACACAAAAGATTACATGGAACTACTAAAGTTATTATTGCAAACCTGAGATACCCACCATTTTTACAGCACATGGCATCGCACCTTGACAGACAGCAGTTGTATCTGATTACATTTGATCAGCCATTCTTACGCAGAACGTCCGATCAGAACAAAGGTAAACAAGTACAAGCTCTGCCACTCATACACGCTATGAAGCTGTCTGGCTCTTTTTATCTGCTTAGTCTCAAAAACAGAGGCAGAAAATCTTGTTTGATATGGCACCTAGAAATGTTCCACATACACATAAATGGGACTCCATATGTTAAAAGTATATGGTATTCTATGTATAGATAAAACNGCTACAGCTTTACAAAACCTATAGTTTATGTTCTGTGAGTTCCAGAAAGGCCGAGGACACCTCAGCACAGTAAGAACACAGAAAAATAGAGCATTCGAATAATAGCACTGGAGTAACTTATTTACTAGGTGGAAGAATTCTAGCAAAAAATAGCTATCAAATCATCCTTGTCTGTAAAAAGCAAGGATTGCATTGACTGATAAGCCCACATACCTTTCTCAAGACTGCCTTCTGAAGCTGCCAGCAATAAATAGTCTGAACATAGATCGGATAATCTACCTCTATGGTGCTGTTGACAGGGTGTGGGGAAAATAAGGCACCCAATATCCCTGATATCAACATTGCCTTTATATTCAATGTTACTGTGGCTACTGTCTCATCCAACAATTGTTCTGGAGCTATCCTCCTTATACTCCAGTGTTCTTCTCCACAAATAAAATCTGTGGGCCAAAATCATGAAGTCTTTACTCGTTATTACTGAGTCCTACTCATGCAAGGCTCTCATGGAAGTTGACAGGATTTTTGCCTGAGCATGAAGTGACCTCCACACATAACAGTGTTACACCCACAACATCAGGAATTTTAGCTCTATAGGACAATGAGGACTTCCACAATTTATGAAAAACGCAAAGGTGCTCAACAGTGGCAAAGCTCTGGGTAACTCTGAAATAAAATGGCTCACACATAATATGCCACGTCAGTCACTGTAGATAGGAAGGCGAGTTAAAGCTGATTAGTGATAAATACGAGAGACTTTTGGAGACTTTTTAGTATTCTGGAAATATAAGTGAGGAAATTATTTGGCTAATAAAAATGCAGAAACATCTTGCAGAAAGTGAAGCATATTTAGAAGAAATGTGCTAAAAACATCTAGGAGAACCAAACCAATTTAAATTTTTGAAAAAAACAGATGTGGTAAATACTACTGCAAATGATGTAGTAGAGACCTTCGAACACAACCAACAACCACCCCCTGCCCCACGTTCCCCTTTTATAGGTAAACTGTATTGGTCTCTGCATAAATAAAGTCTCTGAGCTCACCCCTCTGCCTGTACATTTGAGGGATCGACTGAATTCTCTGAAAACACCTTTGGGAAAATCTCTCTCTTTCTTTGCTCTTTCTATCCAAAGGGAAAACCTAAAACTGACAGTAAGTCCAGCAAATCATGACGCAGCCTGCTGAAGAAATACACTGTGCTGTTAATATATTTTTAGGTTAACTACTATATTTGGTTTGCACCTAGTGTAGTGCTGAGCATACTAGATCAACAATTATGAGTAAATAGTAATCTTTATTAGCTATTGATTTTTTATTAATTATCCTCGAAGATCACTTACTGTACTGCCAGTGGGTAAAACATTACATGTTAGTGTGTATATATATATGAAGATCTGCTAAAAAAAAAAATTCACAGAAGATTAAAGTAAAACATAGCTTAAAGTATACAAAAGCGTATTACATCTTTTCAGTTGCTGAAGATGTAGTGTTTTGCATGCAAAAT